>CM052112.1:5415441-5439895 GCA_028454245.1 Halictus quadricinctus
GTATCACCGGTGACCCCCGTGGCGCTGGAGTGCGATTTTTTTTTATAAGTATTGACATTTGTCCAAATTACGTATTTTACCCCCATGGCGACACCGCCAAGTTCAACGTGTTAAGAGGATCAACACATTTGTTACAACTTCATAAAACCACTAAAAAGAGGAATAAATTCCAATTTGGTTCTTACGTTCTTACGTCTACATATATTAACGATGCAAACGGGTTGAACAAGCGAAAAAGAAATTAATACAGAAAGGGTTAAATGATTTTTTTCAGTAAAAATTCGTGGTGTTTCGGAATTTTGGAAAATTGAGAAAGGGTATGTATGAGGGGGCCAGTTGAGGATGCTGCAGAGTTCAAGGGGTGATCCATTCACCCTGCTCAGAAAATTGAACATATATGTAGATTTTGATGAAAGGAGTTAAGGGAGGAAGGGTGAAATGATTTTCTTCTGCGAAAAGCAGATGGTTTCGAAGGGAAATTTTGGAAAAACGAGAAAAGAGGATAGGTCAGGGTAGCGGTCGAGGGTGCCAGGTGTTCGGTGCAGAGGTCGAAGGGCGAGCCGTTCACCCTGTATCCGAGTAAACGCGGAAGGTGCCCGTTAGAGCACATTGGTCGTCGGTTCGTTGGGTCGTCCGACACGGATGATGCTCTCTCGGGGGTCGGGACAAGCTCCGTAGAAGCTCTGATCGTGGGTTCCGTGCGGGGCTTCGGGCCTGCGCGTTTCCCTGCGAATCGCCGAGTCGGAAGGGAGGGTGGAGGGAGCGCGAGGGGCGCGTGGCGGCACCGAGGGTGTCAGTCACGGCCCATCTGCCCACCATCGAGCACGTAAGTCCGCAATCGGTTACTTTTTACTCCCCACTGTGACACCTTAGACTCCCATGGATCCGAAAGAACCTTCCCAAGTCAGAATCTCCAAAATATTTCCAAACGAACCCGTCAACCCATTCTCCGCCATCGACCGCTCGTACCATGGTTGAACCTTTGTCGCAACGATCGAGTGTCCCGTGGCATCGGATCTTCCGTTAATTGGCCCGTTTTTTTTTTGGCCATGGCCGACTACCGGCGACGACTGGAATTTCGGAGGTGCGTGAGACGACGACCCGGGGCAGGATCAGGGCCGGAACCGACCCGCCCGCCGGCGGATCCC
The DNA here is from genome assembly GCA_028454245.1 of Halictus quadricinctus. Classification (NCBI taxonomy): domain Eukaryota; kingdom Metazoa; phylum Arthropoda; class Insecta; order Hymenoptera; family Halictidae; genus Halictus; species Halictus quadricinctus. The sequence continues at coordinate 5,416,590 of CM052112.1, forward strand.
TCAGTGATTAGACAGAGAAATGGCGGGTACGGGAAACAAGTGTTCGCGACTCGGTCACTCTCTTCTTCTCGCTCTATCCTTCTCTCTCTATCTCTCTCTCTCTCTCTCTCTGTCTCTCTTTGCGAGTTCGCTCGAGTGGGGTCCGGACGAATCGACGCGACGTTCCGGGGCTGTGGGATCCTCCGAAACGGGTGCCCCCTCTCTCTCTCTCTCTTCCCCTCTATCTCTCTCTCTCGTTCTCTCTATCTATCTTTTTCGCTCCCTCACGTCCCAGCTCGACAGGAAATGGATTTCCTCCGTCGAGACGTCTTTTTCTCGTTCGAAACCCTAGCCAGTAAAGGCTGCACCCATCGCTCCGACCGAGAACGATTTTCCTCCGCTCGGTTTCCTGGCCCCCTGACCAATCGTTGACTCGCACCACTCGCCCCTACGTTCCGCGAACGTTTTGCGCCGGTTCCACCGGGTTCTCCGGGATTTTTCCCAACGAGACTCGAGTGACAGTTCGCTGCGAGCTGGATTAAAAGAGAATCAATCAGAAATTTGCTCTGTAGATCATCTAATCTGCTCGAATGACTTAGAACGTCTAGAGTTTCACAGCCGGATATTAATTTTTCGGTCCCGCCACGTGATACGCGTGCGGTAGCTTCCTTTTTCACGTGCATAGTCCGAGAACCTCTGTGACAATATACGGTTTGGAAAAGTGTCTTCTGAATACGTTCGCTGTTGTCTAAAATCATTACTCGATCCTAAATAACTGAGCTATCTTGCGTGGAAGTGACGGTGCCAGTTGGAAACAGGAAAATTTTTTAGCTTGCGAAGAAACGGGAGAAAGTTGTATTTAACATTGAACTTATCAATTGCAACATTGGTTGACTCTGATCGTCATTTTTATCAAACGGTAGTTAACTCGGGCTAAGTGACTATTTATTCGTACCAGAAAATTATCCTTCGCTCTGTTTTATCGAGTGCATCGAATTTGCTTACCTAATAGACTTACCCTAAAGTGGGACCAGCAGCAAGGTACAAAGATCAAGCTCTTCAATTTTTATCTGATTAAACGAACGGCTAGTCTATCAAGTGAAGTACCTACTCTATCGATTGTCCCTCCGACGAGCCACGAATCTTTCGTCTCACCGAATTCACAAAATTTCACGTGAACTCCGAGAATTCCAGTCTCGCTTCGTATTAAACTAAAGACGCTTTAGACCGCGGCCTGTCAAGAGATGCCCCTAATCGATGAGCCCGGGGATACTATAATTTTCCAGCGGAACGGAGACAGCGGGAAGGTGTCCGGTCGGTAATCGCATGAATTATCAGTGAGCGTAGGTCCGCGGAATAATATTCGCCCGACCGGTTGATAGACAGGCCAGTACTTTTGGCCGGTAGTGTACGCCGGCCTCTGAAATATTCAAGTCGCACGTACGCGCGCTGTCTTGCGAAAGGTCAAGTCGCCTGATCGAGGGGAAACAGACTGGCCACGTGCGTCCCAATCACCGAGGAACACGGACACTCGCATTGCGTCCTCCAACCTGGCCAAGGAAACGCTCGTTTGGCATGGACTGCACCGCATTGCACTCGTTGCACACGGTCTGGAAGGTGTCGGATCCTTGCAGTCACCTGTACACTCGACCCGAAACACTCACCCCCCTCTTCCATTCCCAAACTTATTACTAGACAGCGGATCTTTACGCAAGATAAAAATAAATCCGATAAAAATGTGTTTTCTCTTTTGATCATTTTTATGAGTTGAAAACAACGGGACACTGTTCATTAATTGCTCTGGAATTTTTACTTGTTTCTGCCATCAATGCATAAAATCCGCAGTTTATAACTGTCCACCCTGCCCCCTTTAATTGTATATGTAATTTTAGTGGTCTATATAATAAGTACTGCCATTTCGCATTGCTGGAGGCGGCTATGTTTTCGTAGAAGCAGTCCAGAGCTTTTCCTTGGCCAGAAGTGAAAGTAGAACCTGCCCCGTTATCCCGACGCTAGGTTTCAGGATCGGCGGAATTCCACGAGATCGGGAAAATTCGGCTCGCGGAATTCCTCGCGCTGCCTGCCGCCGTTCGCCGAAACCAATGGCCGTTTAATCGGCTCGCGATTCGACATTCCGCGCGCATTAACCGGTTTACGATCGCCCGCACGATTGACTCTGTCGAACGTGCGCGAGACACCGTCTCTTCGTTAACGCTGATTTGTTGCCAGTGCATCGGCTGCTGCGCGAAAGCTTTGCAAATGCGGGAGTGCGTCGGATCAGGGGACACAGGGACACAGCTTTCTCTCTCTCTCTCTCTCTCTCTCTCTCTCTCTCTCTGTATTGCTCGCTCGACACGCGTAATCAAGAGGATACAGACGACCCTGCACGAGCACGATAAACCACGAGTGGCCGAGATTGATACGGTATCTCGATTCACCTTTCCATTCGCGACACCTGGGACCTCGCTGCCATACCCGATCCCGAGAAACCAATGACGTGCTCTCAACGCGATTCTTGCTCACATTATCTTCCGAGTACATTTGCTGCTTTCGAGGATGAAACCACTATATTAACGACGGAAACGTTTCGAGTGTTTCGAAAACCACCATTCGCGAAATTATTTCTTGACTCGATTCGCTGATTTTAGGAATATTCGACGAAGGTATTTAATTGATCAAAACGAAGTGGAAGATGCCTTTAAATTTTCAATAAGATGGTCCCCTTAGCAAACCCGGAATTATTTGTAATTATTAGAGTATTATTAGATCCTTATGGGAAATCAAAATTGTCTATATTAAACCTTTGCACTCGAACCTATTTTAACTCCAAAACGAAACATTTCTTCGGACTAGAATATTTCCCTTTTATATATTCTTTCTCGTGTTTGTACATACGAAAATGGTGCAATTTACTCGTACAATACTGAAGTGTTTAGTAATTTATTAAATACAAACAAATTGAATGAGGTAAAGAATATTTTGAATAATGATACAGCAATTTTCAGCGGTGCCTAAGGGTTAATTGTAAGACATCAAAATGAAATGTTAATGTATTCCCTCTGGTAATAATTGTAACACACATTCTGAAAAGCTTTTAATGTCTTCGCAGTTTTGTGCTCGACACATTTTAGTCGTGAATGCATAAAATCCGTATTAATCACTAAATCCTCGAACAAGTTCTCCAGGAAATTTTTCGAAGGATAATCTGGCTGCATTTGTTATAATAAAAGGTTACTGAATGATGCATCATGAATCCTCGGAACGCAAATTCCGAAAGCTCGTCGATAAACAGAGGCGTATATTCTCTAGCGAACATCAAGTTTTATTACAGCGCTGTTTTATTATCTCCACGCTGTCAAACGCGCGCTATAAACCCGAGAATACTCACCGCCTGCTTATTACAGATAAAATGCGCGTATAGCGAGCAACAATGTTTCCCACGTAATTTTTCAATGAAAAATCTATCGCTTCTATCAATCGCTATAATATAAGTTGCACAATAATTTTCCTACGTCGTCGCCGTAAAACTGTCCCCAGAAATTATTCTAACCGCCGCTAAAAATTGCGCGTAAAATCGACGATCGGTTTTAATCCTATATCAGGGAACATTTGAGCAACAATGGGACAAAGTTAGGTCTGCGGTCGGCGAGTAGAGTCGAGGGACAATGGGTTGGCATCGTTGGCGGTGGGAATCGCGAGAATTTAATTTAATTCGCGGCCAATTTTTCGCCGTGTCTCGCGTCGCGTAGTCTCGATGGAATTCACGGTTCAGGATTACAAAACCGCGAGCACTGATTTATGGTCTCCCGTTGCCACCCGCTGTTATGCTGTTACGCCGTTATGCTGTATCTCGTCGCATCGTGGTCGTCGTCGTCGTCGTCGAGCGGAATGCGCGCAAACGACCGCGTCAAAGTCGAAATATGATCGTTGGGAGCTGATAACGAGATTATGGAAGCCCGGTCGAGTTATAAAATGGCGTTGGGCATTAGCTTATCTCGTCGCATGCTCGTCGTCCCCGTCTTCGCGCGTCCGAGATGCCGATCGTCGCGTAGGCGTTTCAATTCCGCGGAAAACTACCCCGGAATCGTGGCTCAGCTAATCAGACCTGTTGCCCGGTCCCCGTCAAATTATGCCAATTAATACGGGCGTTGCGTGCCGGAAACGAGTCTCCTTCGAACGTCTACGCTGGATTACTACACAATTCCTACAATTAGTGTACCTATAGAATTTTTATTTTACAGCCGCAATACATTACACTAATTTTTATTTTATTCCACAGCCTAATGATTAAGGTTGTATGATGTTAGGGATGTTACCGTAATTTGTTGGTGATTTAGACTTTTTCGTATTTCTCATAGCTGCGTTCGTATTCTAGAAAGTGTAAAAGTGTATCGAGTATAATAATTTGGTCGGAGTCCGTATGGGGCGGTAATGTCGTCCCTGAAGTGTTAAACAGTCGCAAGGGCTCCTATAGCGATCGCAGCGAGGTCCATTGATCGCGTTCCAAGGTGTTCGACCCTACGAGACCCTGCGAGATACGTCGAACCATTCGCGTGAGACGGCCGATGAATTTTTCACGGATCCTGCCGACTATTTCCAAAAGTCTAGCAACCCACGCGTCTCGCAGCGACGGTATCTTTAGACGGTATAGTCAATTGTTCACCTAGCAATTATCTTACGACGACCTGGACGAAAATGGACGAGGGTATGCGCCGGAGAAGTCGTCGCACCCTACCGGTTTATTTTTACTTCGTTCACGAAGTCAGACGAGGAAGGGAATTATTCAAGGAGTCGGCGAGACGGTTTTCGGAATCGGGAAATCTATGGACGTGTCCCCTGGCGCCTGCTTTCAATTATTCGCAGGAGGCACGATTCACTGTCGGGCGAGAGAAGGCGATTCTGATAAACGATATTTACGTAAGGCTATTACGTCGACGGCCCGCAAATTCCCGGGGAAATATTCGCTGGAACGGCGCGCGCCAGGACGGCTCGGCTGAGAAACGCCAACGGTATTTCACCGAACGGTCTCCGAAAACGCTTCCACGCTCTCTCTCTCTCTCTCTCTCTCTCTCTCTCTGCTCGCCCATACATACGCCGGGACACTCGAGAAAACCGGTCCTGGTCCAGAAACCGAGGGAGTACCGGTGGAATTGTAACACGGCTCGAAATTCAATTTTTCGCGACGATTTTCTTGTGGAAATCAACGCCCACGAGTTCGGCCCATCTCTCGACCTGAAGCCGGATATCTCGGTGGTAATGCTGCCTTCTCGAAGTCACGTTCTTCCCCGTAGAAGTCACTCGTGGATTCGAGACGAAGTTGACGTGTTACAGGGAATTGTTCCCGGGGGCATCAGTGTCAACCTCCTGAGGGAAGTACGCTCTTTGGAATCGTGGTTCTCAACTTCGTTTGTGGAGCCTTGAAGGTTCCTGCGTGGGGGTTGAGGAAATGCGAGGAAGGGCTAGTGTATTCCCAAGGTTGTAGGGATACAGGGGACAGCTAGTGTATTCCCAAAGCTGTAAGATTGTAAGGAAGGGCTAGGGTGTATTCCCAAAGTTATAAGGATGTGTGCAAGGGCTAGTGTATTCCCAAAGTTGTAGATCTGTGTTCAAGGGCTAGTGTATTCCCAGAGTTGTAGGAATGCAGGGAAGGGCTACCGTGTACTTCCAAAGTTGTAGGAATGTGAGGAAGGGCTGGTGTATTCCCAAAGTTACAGGATTGCAAGGGAAGTCCAGTGTATTCCCCAAGTTGTAGGAATCCAAGAGAGGACTAGTGTATTCCCAAAGTTGTAGGAATGCAGGAAAGGGCTACCGTGTACTTCCAAAGTTGTAGGAATGTGAGGAAGGGCTAGTGTATTCCCAAAGTTACAGGATTGCAAGGGAAGTCCAGTGTATTCCCCAAGTTGTAGGAATCCAAGAGAGGACTAGTGTATTCCCAAAGTTGTAGGAATGCAGGGAAGGGCTACCGTGTACTTCCAAAGTTGTAGGAATGTGAGGAAGGGCTAGTGTATTTCCAAAGTTACAGGATTGCAAGGGAAGTCCAGTGTATTCCCAAAGTTTTAGGAATGCAAAGGAAGTCTATTGTATTCCCAAAGTTGTAGGAATGCCAGGAAGGACTGAGGTATTTCGAAGGTTTTAGGAATACAAGGAAGTGCTAGTGGATTCCCAAAGTTTTCGGAATGTAAGGAAGTGTATCCTCAATGTTGTAGGAACGAATGTAAGGAAGGGCTAGTGTGTTCCCAATGTTGTGACAGTACAAGGAAGAACGTAATGTATTTCCAAGGTCGCAGGTATGCAGGGAAGCAGTATTCCCAAGATCGCTGGAAATGCAGATGTTTGTCAGTACTTCCTAAGATCCTGAGATTGCAGGAAGACTTCAATCACGCCATTAGAGACCTTGATGTTCGGTCTAATCGGATTCGACGCGACGGGTACGGCCGCGCGGAGTTTAATTTGAGAATCTCTCGCAACCGAGGCGAGCTTCATGAGCTTCCCGAGGATTAACGCGTTCCGCGAAGAATCTTGTCTTTCGTTAGAGTTATCCGTTCCTTCCTGTTGCGGGTTTTCCGCCCGCGTTACAGTATATTATAGGCTCCCTTTCTCCGACCAGAATGACCATACAGTCCCACTTGGCTGTCGTTCAACTACCATCTTCTCGAGAAGCAATTCCTCCACATGAAAAGCGTCACGACGAGCCTATTTCTACGCCGAGCAATTATTTCGATTGCTTCTCCCGCCACGCCATGCTGCCTCGTCGACGCGTACTTTCCTCTCGGACTGGTAACAATTACCGCCGCGTTTCCGAGTGTATGTTCCTCGGTCTCAATAGTCCGTGCATAATCTGTTGCTGGTTCTTCGATCTCCTTGTTACTCTCTTCGTCGAGTACTCGATATAAATTCCTAGTACTTCGAAAAGTTAGATCGCGAGCGAATGAGTGCTCAGACAATTGGCAGACACACCTCCAGCGGAAAACGGACGTCGAGTTAAAACCGCCGTGGGTGAACGTGTCGCATAAAAATTCTATTACGACTTTCTCCGGACCGTTCTGACCGCAGGGAATTTTTCTCTTGGCCGTTTCGTGGCTGGACGGACTATCCGAGCCCGTCGGCAAGGCCATTACGATCAAGGGACCGACAGAGACCACGGCTTTGTGGCGGCAGATAAATAGTCAATGACAGAAACGGTTTCGAGTGCCCTGCCCTCCCGCAGTTCGATATCGTAAGTAGGACGTGAACCTGGACGGGTAGCGTGCGCACGCGTACACACGCCGAAAACGGCGTGTAATCGTTCCGCTCGCGAAATTCCGAAAAAACATTCCACCTGCCTCGTTCTCCTTCGTGAAACATACATCTTTTAATTACGTCAAAAATATAGCATTCCTAGCAGCACTGAAAGAACCTTAAGTCTGCTTAGAGCAATTAGGTACTTGCCCCTTAAAAAGAAAAGGTAACAAGGAAACTGGGATCTCGAAGCTGATAATTAAGATTTATGGATTTATGACAAGAATGAGTAAGTGCGATTTGAAAGAGCAGGAAGATCAAAAGAATTTAAAAGTTCGGAATCTATCATTTCTAAGTTATTGAATTCGCTAGAGGGAAAAGGAAATTTCTACTTGGCTCCTGTTTCTTACGATTGACTTGGACAATTATAATTTTGCATAAAATTACACCCGATAACTCTTGCTACAGCTCTGAGGGATCTCGCCCTCGCAATCTATATCGTGCAAGCTCCCGTCCGCTCGGAGCAATTACATTCCTCTTTAAATCACTCGTAGACGACTCGAAGCTGTCCAGCCAGGGTCAAGCGGGCTCGGCAAAGGCTTCGTGCCTTCTCTGACAGCGCGAGCACTTAAATTCCGCCTCGAAGGCCGAGGCTGACGGTAGCAAGGCTGTTCGCTGCCGAAAAGTGTTCCGCCGGTTTCCGTCGACGAAGAAGGTGCTCGTTCAGTGTTCGGTGGAACACGGACCGACGGTGTTCCGTGGTTAAGCCGCTTAATTGCCTCGTAGGGGGGCAGATCGCTCCGGCGAGCCCGTCTGAATGGCTGTTAAACGTAGTTTTGATAGCGCGCCAGTTCGCGGGCCGCTTCGTTAACGAGGATCTCGTGTAGATCATGAAACTCGTTACTCCGTTGTAAAAACCGTATGATCCGTTCGCCAGGCGAGCCCGAACAACAAGAAACTTTGCGGCAAAGTTTATTGTCATTGGCAACAGGTGCACGGTGAGAGGGTCTGTCTTTCGCGAAGTTAGTGTGCGCACCGCTTCCGGTTTGAGATCGGTGCGCGCACCAGCGGCATCCTCCTCGGGATTGGAAAACTTGATCCGTTTCTCGGCGTCGCACCAGTTCCCTGAACCTCGACGACGATACGATCATTTTTCTTCCTGCATCCACGCTAAACATCTCCGCGATTATTTTCCCGGATAGACCGGATCCGTTTACCGGATACCGCGTTCAACGCCGTAACAAGACGATCGGTAAGATTGGCGATCGTCCAGGCCCGTCAGCCGCGGAACGCTTCCTCTGCCTCGTCGATGACGACGTCCATAAATCATTCCACCAGCCGCTCTGGATATATCGCAGCGTTCCGCCCAGTTAATCGAACACGCGGCTAATCCTCCGCGATAATCTCCGCGCGACCTTGCGATCGCTGCTGTCTAAACGTTCGGAAAGATAAGAGACACATTCTGGTCGGAAACGCGAAATCGGCGCTCGAAAATGAAAACTTTTTTTTTTTTTAAATAAGCGAGTGTTGGGAATGTTTTTAGAACATTCCCGACGGAAGCAAATCCGAAAAGAATTTGTGATCCACAAGAGGCCGGCAAAGTTCGAGGACAAAATTAAGAACGTCAAATTGTCTCCTTTCGCATGATTTTCCCAATAGTGTAGCTTAAAAGGCAATACGAAATATTACATCTTCTGGGATTTAAAACGATTTTAAAACGAGTGACTGTTATTACATCCTAAAAATTATAGTGTTTTCAAGTGAACACGAGGTTTTCTAAATTTGAACTTTAAATATGCACATCTCAGCCGAAACCTAATAGAACCTAGGACCCACTATACTGTGATAAACTATGATTTGTTGACCGAACAATGCAATAAAAATTCATTTGCGACAACTTGCAACAAATCTACCAGAAATTACAGATTTACTTCGGGAATATCAATGCGGAGGAACAGATATATTAATTCCATTTGTTTGTACCTTTTTGCCTATTAAACTTCATTCATTTTGCCCACTGTGCGTTGAGGCACCTTTTCGGTAGACCATTAAACGAACCAGTGCTAAATCTCGATGAATACGGCTTTACAATTTTTATGGAACACTGCAAATTAGTCTCTTCTATTGCTTGGTGCGTCTATGGTCAATTATAAGCGAATGCCTCGTCAGTAAAATAAAATAAAAATAGTCCGCATTCATTAGAACATGCAGCAGCCACACGTAAATATTTCTTCTGTCTCGATTATTTGATTAAATCCAAAATAATGAAACAATATTTGTAGATTCTTGGAATACATTCACTGTATCAACTTTGATCTTCTCATTTTCGTCACAAATGCATAAAATCTACTGATCACTCAAGAGTCGTTACAAAACCGTGAAGACATTAGACGACGTTGGCCACACTGTTCTCGCCGTATTAAAATCTCGGACAATTTTTATATTCCTATACAGCTTAAAACAATTCCTCACGGTTACGCACGCTTTTCTCACAGATTTTTCGCTTCGTACATTGGAAGCAAGGTCCGCAGCTATACCAGAATGAAACGGGTGTGATAAAAGGATTTTTTAAAGGGCACGGACAAAGGCAGTTCATTAAATACTGCACGCTGGTAGAAAAATCTTTCGAAATGCAAATTGAATGGCCTCTTGCCTAAATGTTCCTCCTGTTCGTGCTGGGACACCGGTGTAAATCTGCGGACGAGAGGGCCAGCGGTGTATCGATCAGAGAGTAGGCAGGCGGTCTTTGTCTTGCTTAATCCTGATCCTTCAGGGGCCGAGCAGAGTTTCGGTTGGCGAATCCTGTCGCACCACGATGAAAAGTTCCGGGGCTGAAAAAGGGGATTCGCGGGGAGAAAAGAGAACCGCCTGCGGCTGGAAATCCGCGAGCCATTCAGACTGGGATTAGCAGATTTCTCGTTTTTATCATCTCAGCTTTGTCTGATCCCCCCGAGGCAATGTACGCGCGATTATGAGAATCCTGCGCGGTAATTCTGGCCGATTTCGATGTCGGTTGGACCTGGATGTCAATTTACCGGGAAACCAGAACTGGCAACCTCTCGCCGCCGATAATCTCGTGAGTCTGCTACATCGCGACACGGTGCTGCCACCGTTGCTCACTACTCCGTTCTGCTCCGCTTTGCGAGGACGAAGGACGAGAGGATAGAGAAGATAGAGAGAGAGAGAGAGGAACGGTGGTGCACAGGATAAAGGACCGAGGATGCAGAACGGAGGATGGAAAACAGAGGTCGGAGGACGTGGAGGGTGGAGGTGGGCGCAGCATGGGAGTGATCAATACTACCCTCCAACACCGAGTTCCCGCGGGAGTAACAAAGATGGAACGGGACGCGCCGAAGACACGATTTTCGGAAAGATTTCTCCCGATTCTGCAACCACCCCAGACCGACTCCGCCCGAGACGAGATCGAGAGCCGATTGTCGGACCATCGGGGATTTAGGGCCAAGGCAATGTCCTTGTTAACATCCTATCGGAATTACTGAATTTGAACACTCTCCGGCGAGCTCTGTTGTCGGGAACCTGTACCAAAACTGCTGCCTAATTTCTTATGGGTCGTATGGGAATTTCCGTGGGAAAAAGCCTCGATTCGACAGGGCTTTTAAGTTTGACGGAAGTAGACTGTGAAGCTTGAAGAACGATTTAATTTATATGAAGAGCGTTTCGATGACTTCGATGCTTGAAAATAATTAAGCAGACCAAGCTTTTACATTCGACAGGGGCTGTCATGAGTAGATCGAGGATCGGGAAGAGGAGGAGTTTAATTCCTTTTTACTATGTTTTTTTTTTGTGCCGTGAATCCTGTTTTAATATGGATCCGCCGGCAGGCGAGATGGTTTGTGCAGCGAGCAAGTAATTTTCGCAGCGCTCGTCCAAAGTGCCCTTAACCTTCCGGCCGCGTTTCTACGCGCACTCAGGATGATTGATACGAGGCGGAGGTTGTTCCACGGTGTTCTCTCCGCAGTGTAAGCAGCGTCCATTTACCCAATAACGGGGAACACGAGCCGGAAAGACTACGGGATACACACGTGATAATACCGGGAAACCCGGCCTAGATCCTGTCGCGACGATATCCGGATTACCAGTTAAAACGATCTCGCAGTGAAACAATTCCAGGAAGGCAGGGAGAATGGTAATATGGAGGCTCGTTTCTAATTCATCGGTTTCGTCTAACGGGCCGATATCTCGCTCCGATGTTTCCCTCATTATTGATAACGAGCTTTCCCGGAAAGTTTCGAGAGCGAAGGAGGAGACGGGACTCGATTTCCCTCGAAATTGCAATCTTCTCGCGCGAACGAGCAGGAATTTGTCTCGGCACGGCCGCCGCGCTTCCACCGACTACGTCGGTGTTCTATACTTCACGGGGAAACTAGCGACCCGAACCTCGAAGCTTACGTAATAAATTCAGAGGTCCGAGAAGACTGTCGCCGGGACGCTGGGAACCTAGCGAGACAACCTTGCAAATTTATTCGATAATTATAGGGGAGACACGCCGAAATCCTGTGCACCCGGTGGCCCCGAAATCGCGACACGGTTTCTTCGCTCTATGCTCATTCGCTTGAAATGCGTGCGAATCGAGGGAACATCACAGCTGACAATTTTCGGGACGTTCACTGCCTCTGGCGTTCGCTTGTCGATCAAAGAAATGATTACACTAAATAGGGATAATTACAGAGTACAGTAAAACACTGTAAAAACTATGAAAAAACGTATACACGTAGTGTCAGAATTATTAGAACTCTTACTGTTAGTACTCTGAACAAAAGATTTTCCAAAATTTTCCTCAAATATGTTTCTATTAATATTTCATTTCTGCGAAGCCAATTACGTTGTTCTATTTGCTTGCACAGTAATGATCTTGTACAGCACATTCAGTACAGAATCAATTTTTGCACTGCATTTATTTCGTCCAATTGAATAAGACTCGTCAGAGGTGGTATTCCCCGGATAACAGACACGTGTCAGTTTCAATTAAGCGGGGGGGGCTGTGACAACTCTCTGCGGGGAGTCTAAAGCCTACATTATACCCTACAAAGTTGAATACGTCTCCCGGGCGCACGTGGCACTAAGGACACTCTTTCCGTCGTGTCTGACCATGGCCAACCTTCCACTTACCGTATTCGCGGAACAGACAATACTTCGAGCTCGATTTCCTCGACAACGAAGCCCGACACGAAAAAGAGTCGTTCCACGTTTTCAGCGTAGAATTGTCCATAGGATCGGTCTGTATTTTTGCTGAGCCTTGATTTCCCTCGGACACGGGGTAGAATCGTTCGGAAAGGCGATAAAGCGACAAAGGATGGGATCGTCAGCAGGTTTCGTGTTCGTTGATGGCGAGGTGGTTCGGTTCGCGGGTGGATCGAAGCCAGGGACGCATTGTGTCCGGCGAGGCACGCGGAAAACGAACGATAAAGCGAGGAAGGACAGAGGGTGGACGACGCGGTATCCAGAAACGACATAGTGAGGCTGCCTCGTCCGGCCTCGTGCGTGACTGCCGGCTGTTAACCTAAACAACGAGAGCCACGCCATCGATAGCCCAGTGACTCGGTTTCTACCGTGCATACCGGCATGGCAGCGTGCACACACTCCAACGATACAGCCAGCAGTCCCCTCGTCCTGTTGTCGTCGTTGCATCGTCGTCGATCCCGCACAGACACGGAGACACAGTGACCGGTAACATCGTCTCTTCGTCTCTGTTTTACGCCGATGGGTTTACGATTCGAGCTCCGGATAAACGGAACGCGCCAGTTCCGACGCATTGGGAACGCGACCACCGCGTTTATTCAACGCCACACCCTTCCGGATCGCGTTCCCTCTCCTCCGTTTTGTCGCTCTGCTCTGCCCCTCGTTGCCACCTCGTTACACCCGTTACGTCGCGAACAGACCTTAAGCACGAATCAAATTAAAAGTCAATTTATCAGGCCTCGAACTTTGCGAGAACTTCTTTGATCCTTCGCAAAATTCAGAAGTTTCCTCTAGAATATTATTGTCACAGAAACAAGACTCTTTCGTTTTGACATTTAGCAATTTAGTAAACAAAATTTAGTTGTTTTCGAGCTGGCGAAAACTTCCTGTGCGTCAACGAGGACTAAAATCGATGTATCGAGCCGAAGGAGAGACGTATGGAGGCCGTGGGTCGTGGGTTAAACCCGTGACCAGTTCCCCGGGAGAACGAGGGACCTGTAAATCCTCTCGGTTCCGTGTCTGTGTATGCTTTGCGAAAAAAGATTCGCCGGCGCGGCAGTTCGTTATCGACGATCCGATTTCGCGGGTGGCCGGCCGCGTTTATCGTTCCGGCGGTGGGATTTTCGGGACGTCGTCCGACGGAGCGAGACCGGGTTATAGGGATAACTAGTCGAGGGATATCAGGGAGATTGGCGACCAGGCGGAAGGAAATATTGCCGGTGCCCCGGTACCATCCGTTTCCGTGCACGGCCGGATATTCCTACGAAATCCGATATTTTAATTTCCAGTGTGATGTGGGCTAGCAAAATCGGTTGGACACACGGGTCGCATCGATACACGCATCCGATTAAATCCGGTCCGTTGCGCTCTCTCGGGTCGACCGGCCCAGTTCATCCTAGCCAACCCTGAAATTGCAATTTTTCAATGGAACGCGATCCTCGAAAAGTCTCATCGGAGTTTCAATGGGCCGCCTCTTATCGACGTTATTACTCCGCCGTTCGAACCGTCGTTACCCACGGCGTACCGCTCCCGCGAGTAGAATGAAATCTCGTTTCCCTGCCTTTTTCCGATCGGCCGCGCGAGAAATGGAGGGAGATTCGTTCGTCGCCCTGAATAAGGCCTGTTCGCAGTTTCTTCGTGGACTGGAAATCATCTTCTTGGCGGTAGAATCGCTCCAAGTGTATCTAAAATTGTCACGATGCAGCAGGAGAAGTCTGTGGGGTGGCTGTAAACATGGTTAATCGTGTGGTACTGAAGGTTAAGCGAGGTTAATTGCGGGGCCATGCTGGGATGGGTGACCGCAGGGTTTTTTCCAACAATTAACTTACTTCGGGTTTTTCTATGACTTTGTTGCAGTTAGTGGATCAGTAGACATGTACTTGAAGGGTTTTCAGTATTCCTATAACTTCAAAAAGGGTGTGGGGTCCAGTATTCCCAAAATTATGGGAACAGTATAAGTAGCCCATATCACCAAGATTCTAGGAATGCCAAGGGACTAGTATTCCCAGGATTTCCTGCATTATTGCAAGGTATATTGTCTGTCAGTATTCCGAAGGTTCTGGGAACGCAAAAAGGGCTCAGTATTCCCAAAGTTCTAGAAACGTTAAGAGTCCAGTATTCCCAAGATGTTCCGAGAATTCCAGACACACACCCGGTATTCCCAAGGTTCTGAGAATGCAAAGGGCTATTCGAAGGGTTTCCTGCGAGCAACGCACACACAGAGAGAGCCCATCCTCGAAAGTTATAGCACGCGAACGTGTGTCATTGGCGATAGAAATCGGACACGATTCATGGTAACACACGTTCGAGCGTGTCTGATTTCAGATTACGACCGTACGGATCGATAACCAGCCGCAATTTATTTAACTTCTACACGAGAGAACCGATGGTGAAAAACGTAACCGCGCGTGTGACCATCGAATCGCGGGATTCCCGCACTCGTTTCCCTCCGATCTCGAAAAATTCGAACATTCCTGAAATCCGTGGCGTTCCGCATGAAATTCGGCCGCCGCTGCATGCTGGTTCCTATGCGGAATCGATTAAGTAGATCCAGAAGTACTTGCGCGGCCACGCCTCGGAATGCAACCTGTAACAGAGCGCGACGCTGTGTAGCTGTTATTCAAGAAACTCGGACGTTCTCCCTGTAATCGTATGTAGCGCGTGGTTCTCCTTGCCGATATCGACGATTTTTTAAACAATTTCTAGTTACGATCAATTACATTTTCAGCGGCAACAGTCAACGTTTTAGATTCGATTCCGGCCGCGTCACCGGTCCAGAAACCGTTCGTTTACAATGTTAACGTGAACGATTGAATAGCAAGGTCTACTATTTCGCAAACTGGGTTCCCACTGTGTCCAAAACAGACGCGAGCGTCCACTGGTCCGGCTTTAGGCGCGAGCAACACGATCCGCTGCATCGATTTAAACTCGCCCCGTTTTCCCGACGCGTGCTGTCCGAAACGCGAGCACATCTCTCGGAATTTTCGCTCGGGCTGAACACGCGAATTACCGTCGACGTAGCTGTCTAATTACGTCTTTCATTTAGCCTTGTTTGTCTACTCGTTTCACGAGACTCCGACGGCAAAGATGCGCGCAACGTCCGACGGCAAACCAGCTGGAAACGACTGCGTTTCGTCTCGACGGGGATGGAACATTGCTATAATTTTTCCGCGATGCTTTTCGTTCCTGCGAGCGCTCGGTAAATTGCACGGAATTACCCATCAACGAACGAGATTATTCTGCGGAAGGAAAATCGCACAAGTTTTCCTTGTTACGCGCGCAACTCGAATCCGGCGATATATAGGCTCTCGAAATTTGCATCTCTGCGGGGATAGAGCAAAGCGGAGCAAACCAGTGTGAAAATGGCTGGTCCCAGTTATCGTCGTCGATTTTCTTTTTTTTTTCTCCCCCGGGAAAGCCTATGGAGGCGTCGGGCGAGCGAATTTAATTAGGAAAGTTTCGCGCGCGCTCGCCCATTCTACTTCCGCGGACTCGTCACCGCCGACGGGACTCGTCGACTGCGCTTTGAAACCACCTCTTGGTTCTCTCGCGTTCTCCAGAAAGAACGGAAACATCGTGAACACTCCGAACTCTCTCGAAAAATCCTCGACAAACACGCGAGGCGACGATAGAAATTTCATCGTTTCGAACCGTTACCGCGTGCATTCCCCACTGGCAACAAATCAAAGAGGCAATCCTTCCGTGGTAACGAACGAACAATCGGTGCTGTGCGACAGAGAGAGAGAGAGAGAGAGAGGGAGACGTTAATTAAAATTAAATCACGTCGAATCGAGCGATTAAAACGCCGCAACGCGAGTTTCACGGGCTATGTAAATCTCGGCGCGAGCGGAATAGCAAACGGCCCTCGGTTCGAGCGAAACGATCCAGGTAGGAGATCTAGAATTCCTACGCTTCTGAGATCGTTCGGAGACTGCAAACGTTATCTAGCCGGAGTGTTTTCCCAGGAAGAACGGTTTTGTCAGCCTCGCTATCGAACGAGTCGCGGAACTTTTTAACTCGTTCTATTCGGAATCCTGGAACTTTGTTAGACATTGTCAGTGCATTGTAAGTTTCGATGAGAACAGATAAAGGACAGAGAAAGTAAAAGTTTCAATAGAACTTATGGAATACAGACATAAAGGAGAGATAGATTTTGTTCGTAATAGAAATCGTTCTTAAGTTTTCTACAGATGTTAACACTTCAGTAGAACACACTTTTTAATAAAGTCTCTCAACCTTGTATTGCATACGACATGTTAGTTTTAGCAATTATTCGACTACGAATAATTTATGGTAAATAAAAGTTATCTCTCTCTTAATCTTATTATCATTTAAAAATCTTTTTCTTAAATTTCGTTAATATTTCTACTGTCTGAATTTTTGTCGTAAATGCATAAATACTGTCCCATAAATTGAGATCCGGAGGCAGTAAATTTTCAGTCGATCCTCGTCGAGGATCATGTTTTTAGAGTACAAAGCCAGGCACATTGTCAAAGCCGTTTCCTTCGGGGCGAATATTTCGATAGTGTTCGTGTGGATAGTCTCTATGAATGATCGATGGTAGGTAGACGGTTTATGCGAGCAGGCAGCGCGATTCAGAGACACGGTTGTCCGCGGAGGATCGATCGTGAGGGATGTCGGTCAGTGAGCGGGTCGCGGGTCAGTCAACGGGGCTGTTTCTTTCTAGTTCCATGGGCATAATTGCGACCGCTAACCGCCGATCGATCGAGCCATGAGGACGCATCAGACGCGGCTCGTGTCGCCTGGAATGTAGTCGTTTAAAGGAGCACACAGTGTGTACAAGTGCGCCACAGATCACAAAAGGGAAGAAACAGAGAGAGAAAAAGAAAAATCTCGGTTATCGTTCCTGAACGAAATCGGTGTGACGGAAGAAGCCGGAAACCACCGATCGAAGAACAAGGCAAATGTCCTCTTCGAGGTTCCGACGTCCGACGTCGAGCTGCACGCGAGAAGCGTCCGGAAACAGGGCCGGTAACGGCGACCCGAGTCGCCGATCGTCAATTTCACGATAAAACGAAGAGATAGAGAGATCGAGTGTGAATCTAGTCAATCCGCGACAACCTCTGGCTGTGTCAATCCTGAAAATCGCAATCGATAGTGTTCAACGATCCTCGTCTGCTTCGAGCCGAGTCGGGCCTCGAGAGAAACCTCTAGTAGAAAAGTCAACGACTGTTCCGTCGGCCGGAGAAGACGACGTCGACTCCAGCTGCTTACAATCCTAGTCAAAGTGATAATCGGTCGCGATCCACGCGTCGATCGATCAAATCGCATCCGCGTGATATAATCCGTGTGATCGAGAAGCAATAATTTAATTAGCGTGTTAGAATCTCTCTCGGTTTTATCGTAAGCATCGAGACACGTCTGTGGTGATTACACGGCGGCTGTGGTTTTATTCTCCTTTCTGTGTGTGGTCGACCCGTGCTCTTCTTCCTTCACCTTCTCTCCTCTTCATCTTCTTCTTCTTCTTCGTCTTCTTGTTCTCTCGGTCCCCGCACCGGGTGTGCGGACTGCCTGACCAGAGAAGAGAGAAACACAAGAGTCGGCAAAATGGCGTTCGCCGCGGCGAGAATGATCCTTAAGGATAAGCGACGGAAGGCCAGCAAAGAAGACTTCGCGCCACGAAACAGGAGCAAGGTAACTCGACACGATCCCACCGGCAAACAAACCTAACTCCCTGCGCCCGTCCATCGCGTTTATCAACGCCGGGGATGAACGTCTCCCTTGATCCTCCAGCCCCATAGCACAGTGTTTGCCCCGTCACCATTTTGTTGTTTCGTTTTCCGTTTGTCTCGAGCAACCGGCACACGCGCCAGATCTGTTGGTGATCGAGAACGATCCTGGGAACGATCTGCTAACGAGTCCTACCATTATCCTTCCGGTACTTTGATTCTTCCTTCGGGATTTCCGTTTACCTTCCAAGTAGACTCGAACCCTAACTTATTCTATTCGAAGCTTAAGTATTTTAGAAAAGAAAGTATTTCCAAGTATGTTCGAACCTTAATCTAGATACAGTAACTCGCGCGATTAAGTACCCTTTGATTCAGAATAACTTCTTTTAAATCGAACGGCTTCAGACCTACAGCTTCCTCGGAAAATAGAAGCATTGCTTTCCCGAATGATTTCTAAAGAAAATTTCGAAATATAGCATTTCGATGAGACATAGTTAAGCTTGCTTTTCAAAACTTCTTTATGCTAGTTTTTTAGTAGAAATCGAAAGTCATAAAATGAAAATTGGCCTTGGAAATTGACACAGATTTTTCACTACATACGGAACATGATCCCATCCCTACTTGTGTCCCAGTTTTCATTTTCGAACCGCCATCGTTCCCTCCCCTTTTGACCAATGCTAACGTAATCAATGCGACTTTATTACACACTTGATCGTTAATATGAACAGAAGAGGAGGAAGATATTCACAATTACGGACAGCATTCTTTAACCTTTCTTTGACTGTCACGATAATAGTAATTTCAATGGTAATACGTCTTTATTCAAGCTCAATGATATTTGTAATTGCAGAGAGGATTCAGTAGCCAGATTCAGTGCATTTTAATCATCGTTTATCACTCTTTTACTAGGTTATCCACTATGGCTTTTTCTTTTGTGTCTACGAATGATTTAAGACCGATATAATTCGTCTGGCATAATCTATCACGTTTCACGATTTATTACATTCACTATCTTTCCAATTTTCGCTGGTACGTACATCTATTCGCGCAATGAAGACGAATTACAATTACATTAACACATTCGCACCGAATACACTTTTACATTCTGCACACTCCAGCCTTCAAACGAACAGACAAACCGTTCTAAATGATCCATTTTCTTTTCAGATACATAATAGTAGATAGACAGCGAATTGTATGCATTCATAATAACAATTTCTAGATACAGTGCAGTTAATTATTCAATCGATGTCTACGTAGCTCCTGTATCTAGGAAATTGAGGCGGACAGAATTTCGCATAAAAATTCGCAGTCTAATAGCATACGTTTTAGGAACCGGAGGTCCGGATTGATTAAAACGTTACAGTAGCTCTTTTGACGTAACTTTTTGTCAGAAACGAGCCGGTGCGAATGCGTTAACTCGGCGCTGAAAGTGCTGCCAATTCGGCTGGATTGAAAAAATTCCAGCGATTCGGAAAAGCGTGTATCGAGCCGCGGGAAACCGTGGTTTTTTCCGAGAGGATTTTCCTCGGCGCCGGGATCGCTGTGGGCAACGCGTAGCGATTCAAAAGGCGCCGAGGATGCATTTAATGGTCAAAGAAGCGTCCGCATGAATCTCGTGCTCCCCGGAGCAGATTACGCGAATGTAATTCGTGGTCGGAGAACTACGCCGACACACACACACACGCGCGCGTATGCAAACACACCTGGAGAAGGGTTTGCGCGAGAACAAGTGAGGGAAAAGGGGCGGCTGCCTCGAAGCGCAGGGTGCATAGTAATGAGGACAGTGGCGCGCTGAACGCGCGTCATTTAATACGATAACGCTGCTACGTCCTTTTTACGGTCCGGTTCCGTTCCTTGGCTCTCTTTCGCGGTGGCGTTAACGAGCCTAAGAAAACGAGGCGAGGAATTCTCACCTGACGCGGACGCAAACACTCGCCCGACGAATTATTTGCTCGTTTGTACGACGCCGGGATCAGCGCGACCCATTTGCCTCGTAAGAAACAGTGAAAAACGACGTCGCCAATTTGATCGTATCCGACTCGAAAAGCTTCCGGAGGGAAAACTAATTTCATCCTTGCAGGAAATCGTTCGCGACGACTCACGTTTGATCGCTTAACTCCTTACCGTGTAATGGTTCTCGCGTTTGCAATGATTCCGAAAATATAGCTTCCAAAAAGGAAAGCAAAGAATTTAAAGCTTAAATATTGACCCTTTGCACTCGACTAAATACCATTATTCGGAACAGTAATTAGAATGAGAAATTCGAGCGTCGTATGAGAAAAGAAAATATATTACAGAAAAATGTTCTAGGTTCAATGAAAAATTTTCATCGCGGAATGAAAACAGCGTCGAGTGCAAAGGGCGGAATTTGTATTCGATTCGAGAGGATTATGCGGCAGGGGGTTGACCGGTAATTGTTGCTGCAAGATATTCGATATAACAAGCAAATCGCGGTCACCACGCAGAAAGTTCAGGCTCGGCGACCGAGCTGTACCTCGTCAGTACCGTCGGAACGATAAGAAAGTTCGTTAGGGGTGCCGTGTCCTGTCGCGAACCGGAAATTAAATCCGCCCTTACCGGACGACGAACTTCCCAGCTTCCGTCGTTCGATTCTTCCATTGCCAGAACACCCGATCCCCCCTCCCCTTCCGCGTCTATAATAATTAAACGGCAATCAGCGGGATGCAGAACGATTGTCCGCTGGCGTAAAACTCGGAATTGTGAAATTTCCGGTACGGCGTTCCGCTGTTCCAGTTTTCCTAGCGTTTCACCTACGATAAGAAGTTGCTTATCAGCGCCAGAAAACTCGAGTCTTGAAGTCCTATCTGAAATTCCCGAACTATAGTGCACGGAACGATTGAGGCTACAGGGTCGCCCAGAAAGAGTGGGACAACGCGTGAACTTTTCAAACAAAGTATGAAAAGTCGAATAAAATCAATTACTTGCTATTTACATTGAAATTGTTGCGAAACACGCTTCGTTCGTTTTACGTTTCAGCGAAGTGTGTCTACACTTTTGCTTGTCACAGTATATTCGTAATTTTGTCGACATTTTAAAATATTTTTAGTCACGGGTCGAATAAAGCGATTGAAGTGGGATCAATAAAATATGAAAAAATTTGTCCTGCTAATAATCGAGCTACACAGCTACGTTAACTAGAAGCCTCCCATTTTCCGGGAACGTTTACAACGTTCCCGGAGTTTCGCACAAGGAAATGGTACCAGGGAATTATTTTCAGAGCTTCCGGGAATATGTTTGATCCAGGTATCCCTCCTGGACGATCCTGCACCACATCGCGCGGTGATTTTCCCGGTACACGGGGCCCTTCTTGGAAAACGGTAATCCCGAAAGCCTTCAACAACGTGTAAACCATCTCGGGCCGGTATCTCCGGTCCGTTTCGCGACGTTTTATCGCGCCTCGTTTACGTTAACCAGGCCGTTTCGCTTTCCCGGGCGAGTTATACCGACGTTTCTCCGTTATCAGGTCTCCGTGAACACACACTATAGGTCTCGCACATATTTCCCACGGATACACGGCCATTTTACCGGGGAAAGAGAGGAGTTGTACCACCGTGGCCGTGCGCGAGATCGGATAAAATCGTTCGAACACGGTGCCATCGTTAACGCTCCTATTATTCGGCGAGTTATTTCGCGAACGGGTCG
This sequence comes from Halictus quadricinctus, assembly GCA_028454245.1. NCBI lineage: Eukaryota > Metazoa > Arthropoda > Insecta > Hymenoptera > Halictidae > Halictus > Halictus quadricinctus. Next base: position 5,438,342 of record CM052112.1, read on the forward strand.
AGAGCAACGCGCGCAAATAGCTTTCCGGTGATTGTTTCGCAAATTTTCGGAACCACCCGGAAATTACCAGTTGTCCGTAATCCCCCTGATTATCCGCAATTACCTGACCGGATACTTATAATAATAATCGGCCGGTCTCGTTCGACTCCGAATCTTGAACTCGGTGTGTAACATTCGAATGAAAATTGCCTCTGAAAAATTTAATAGACAATCATCCGAGTTAATACATCACAATACCTCCATTTACCAGTTTCAATGAACAAATACACCCGTCAACGAACAACAGTATCGCTTCGATTTTTCTATTGGAATTCCCGGGTCACCACCCGCTCAGATTAAAAATGATTTTTCTACTGGAACGTTGACAAAGCCCAGAGAGCTGGCTACGCACTCCAATTAGCGGACGTTTACGGTCAACTGGAATTTTACTAGTGCAACTACTGCAACATTTCTTCCAAGGTGCACACAGAGAGGTACTAAACCGTTTCGCGAATTCGAAACGAAACGAAGCGTCGTCGTCGCCGTCGCGACGTCTCGAATCGAGGGTGGAACGTGGGCCACGAAGTTTCAACGACGCTTTCATCCCCTGAATTGTGCTCTCGTCGGTTCGAACGACCACGCTTCGGGAAAATCTATGCGAATATTCCGTGAAACGAGCAAACGCGATCGGAATTCGATGGCGCGACAACGACGATCGTGTGTAGATCTCGCGACGCATTCGCGCGAATCCGAGCGGACTTTTCCGCGCAATTGCTCGCGAGCCCGATTTTCCCGTGGCACAGATTTTCCACGAAAAAAGGGAACACACCTGGCCGTTGATTCCAGGTGAGATCAGCTCGAGAAAAGTCAGAGTTCGGTCGGTAATTTCGCTGACGGCACAGCTGTAACACACGATTTATGATCTCAAGGATCAACAAAGACGGAAGTACAGTGATTTCTCTATATATGTCGCCAAGGCCTGGATGATAAACGTCGCAGAATTATCCCTACTACCGCGGGGTATACCCCGTGAGAGGCTGCGAAGCTCGAGAGGCCTCGATAAACATAACACGGTTAGGGTAAAGGACCCCATTACTGTTGGGGTACCAATTACTGTGCCTATATTAATTACACTTCTTTTTAAAGCATAATGAATATTGAAAAAGAGATATATAACATCTATATTAACTAATTTTAATGAAAAAATGTAATATCTCTTTTTTAATATTCATCACGCTTTAAAAAGAAGTATAATTAGTATACGCACAGTAACTGGCTACCCCCGCAGTAATCGGATCCCTTACCATATGTCTCCTGGACGATATACGACGCTGACAAGACCCGTGTTGTTGACATATATCGAGAATAGTTCAATTAACTCTTGTACGAAGATTTAAAAATTCAACAAAGAAGAAGTTAGTTTATTTAACCCCTTGTGTGCATATATCTTCTTACAGTTTAGAAGAAATTAACCGTATACATATTTAGTAGATTTTGTTTAATATGGTCACCACGAGCCTGACATGTTATTGTAGTACATAATGACGATTAAATCAATTTTGTTTTCAGCAGTAC
>CM052112.1:5439995-5453831 GCA_028454245.1 Halictus quadricinctus
GAACTCGTGTCACGGTTACACGGCGTAACGAGCGTACAATTGTGCGTGAAAACGCGCACGCGACGTGTTACAGGGGCGGCTCGAGGGCGTCGTTTTTCCAAACGCGTTCCGATAATAATTATCGTGAGAGAGTGCTGCGAGAGAGGGTCTGTCTCTATCGGGTGTTTTCACCGTTCGGTAACGATCGTCGGATCTGGGCGGGGTCTCGATGTTAAAGCCGTATTCGGGAAACGTTTCAATCGGTCGTTTCCATCGGCAGAGAGCGGTGGAAATACGCGAGCGGCAGCAGCAGAAACGCACACACCTATCCCCGTTTTCTCGTCCGGGATCGAACGGTTCTCGGACCAGGGATCCGAGGGAGCGATTGCTCTTTGATCGGCAACGGTGGCTACGTGATTTCGAGTCGGTTTGAAAGGCGAGACCGAATACGTGCGCTTTTGAAAATCCATCGGCCGCCCCCGGCACGATTCGTTCCGCGATTGATAAGGTGCGGCGAGGGCGAACGAGGATGGAAATCCCGCGAAGGATCACGGATAATTGCGTCCCGAACGGCTAATCCGTTTATTCCGATACATTTTTCCATCCGGGAAGTCCACGCGATTAAAAGAAACCTCTGCGTCAGATTGTGAAAAGATTGCTGGCAATATGTGACCTGGAAGATCTTAGTTTTTCGGAATTTTATGTCGTTAACCCCTTGCTGTGTATCGTGTGCAATAAGATTCGAGACGAACAGCGGACCTCTATGCAAAATGAAAATTGTAAGATGCTGAAACCAGATAGGAATTTCTTTAACAATTTTAATCGGATGGGGACAGTTTTCTAAAATTATGGATTCAACTTTCACCCATTTGTGACACCACGCATTAAATCCGCTATCTGGTGATGGATATTATTGAACCTGAGCAATCCCACCGTTGTACTCTCGAATTACTCTTAAAACGACACTCGATATTTTTATTCCGACTTCAGCTCCGAGAAATATCTTTGAGAAAATAATTCTCAACGGTGTCTGAATAGTAAACACTGTGTGATAAGGGGGTTGTATCTCGAAGAAGCAAGTACAGAGACCGTCCGAACAGAAAAGTGACCTCACAAGGCGTGCCCTAAAACGTATGTCTCAAAAGTGTGCCTTAATGGAATGCCTCAATAATATGTGTTGGTAAGGCGAGATTCATGCGGACCACGTGACCAACTTATCGGATCGAGAACCCTTTCGTCCTCTCTATCTTCCGACACTTCTTTCCGCTTCTCTGGAATGCTTTGATTGTACAGAAAACAGAGCTGAACACCCGTCACGAGAACTGGCCTCTCTCGCGACCCTTCAACACTGAGAATTCACGCTATGCTGTCCCACGTATATGTGTGTTCGGTGTGCACTGCTCTCTGTTGATACGCTGTTCCTCACGGTCCGCACTATGCTGTTGCAAGGAAAGTCTCTCTCTCTCTCTCTCTGCCTGTCTCCTCGTTCGAATCTTGGATATCTCGAAAGGATCGATAACGACGGAGTCGACTCTGATTCGGATTTATAGCGAGGAACGCGTTTCGAGAGGCTTTCCCTGCTCTGGCTCGCTATGTTCAGCGCGGTTATGACAGCGCATCAACGTTCCTTCTTCCTTGTCTGCATCTAGAACCTACACTGGAACGTCGTGTGCCCGTACAACGTTCTCGCGGAACACGGTCGGGCGAAATTGCACGTTTATGCTCGGCTCTCCTTGCGCGACTTTGCGCAAAAATTGCTGGGCACGATGCAATCTGAATTTTTATATCAGAGCGGGCGATAAATGTTCGCAAACATAAAATATTGCTGCTGAAATATGCAGGAATTCCTTTGAATCCTTTCGTCCGGGATGATTGTGCGCTATGGTATGATAGCTCTTGGGTTAGGGCACTGTTTAATCATTCTTGTCTAGATACCGATCGGTACTCCGCCCTATACTGTCATGTTGCTTCTCGTGTTTTAGGGAAGTAAAGAAAATCACAACATGGAAGCAAAACAAATTCGTGCTAATAAGGGATGTTTTATGTGTATCGGGCTGAAGTAGAACGATGTCTCTAAAAGTTTAGATTGCATCGACGCAGCATTTTCGCGCAGGATTGCAACGAGAGAGACGAGCGTACAGATTTTTCGACGACTGCAGTTTGTAGCCTTCCGTTTCAATCTGTCTCTCCACATTCGATTCTGTTTCTGATTCGTGACCATCTCTATCTGTCTGTCTGTCTATCTATCTATCTATCTATCTATCTGTTTATACTTACTATACCTGTATCTCTATTTTGTACTTTTCCAACTGCAGTGTTGTGTGGTGATTGGTGACCTGTACTGTACTTGTGTTTACAGGCCCGCAGCGCCAGTACAAGTAGCTTTAGAAGCCTGAGCCAGGTACATAACAAAATTGACATAATCAACATATAGCTGAGAAATTAGTGTAATACTCTAGCTATACTTAGACGAGACATATACTTATATATATATATTATTATGAATAAATTAATCTATAATGTATACATACATAGCTAGAAATTTAGAGAATTTTAGAGACCATCTTATTTTGCTCGTGCGTAGATATGCGTAGATGAAGCGCTCGCGCGTTTCTCGCGAATCAACGGCTCTCGATTAAACAAGCGCATCGTCAAACACGGTGTCCTATGGCACCGTGATGCGTTACCGATCACGATCGCCCACACCATTAGCGTTGAAAGCGACACCAACGGACGGACAACGACGTCGACGACACCTTGATCAACCGACCGACGCTTTATCACGGACTAATACGATACAGTAGGCACCCGGCCGTCGACATCGTTAGCCCTATTGACAAAGGAATGTGAAACGGTAGCGCACGGTCCCGTATGGTGCATGCAACCCCTGTCAAGGTTATCTGACGCGCGAGAACGCAGGAATGCTGAATGAGGCATGCCACCTACACGCACACCTTTCAAAACCCCCATCTAGCACGCCATCGACGGTATCGAGACGATATCCTCCCAAACTTTGTCGCACGAACATAATCTGAAAGAAAATACACAGAAAATTTGTATATTCTCATACAACCCTTGAAATACTGAACAACATTTCCTGGAAAGCATTTTTCTAAAGTTTTTCTCGTATCAAAAGTTACTCTGTATTGTTGATTAGTACATTCGGATAACTTTTGATCCACGCACCTTCCGGGAAAAACGTTCCAACCAAAGCTTGCACAGCTTTTCGAAATCTGTAAAAATGTACGTACCCTTCCAAAAATCAAATTTTTCTTCGTGCGACAAAGTTCGAAGGGAAAATCGTCTCGACGTAGTCAGAGGCTTGCTAGCCACCCAACGTGTTTGTCCAGCACCCAGTGCCTCCATCCCCCCCTCCTCCAGCTTTCTAGACTTGCATGGTTTGCCCGGCTGCGTGACGTTAGCTCTGCTCGTGCATCCTTTTCTTTACTTTTCTTTTTTTTTTCACTTTCTTCTGGTCACCTACATTCTCTTCTTCTTCGACTTCTCTCGACACAGTTCGCAGTGATTGTTGCGCGAGGAGGCAGAGAGTAAGTACAGTGTGCGCGAGCGAGCGAGCGAGCTTGTTCGACTCGTGGCTAGCCAAGAAACGCGACAAGAGTTTCGCAGACTTGGCGACGCCTTTGGTCGACGGAGAGGCGAGCGAGCGTTGTTTACGAGCGTTATTTATCGGTATTTACGCGCCGCCGCGGAGACCCCACCGGAAACCGAGTCGTAATTTTCTGCCGGCCTTCCGGTGGCTCTCGAACCTGCGATCGCGCGGGTAAACGCGCGCACGATCCCGTGGCAACGGCGATCATGCTCTTCGCACGCTGCCAGCAACCACGCGACGCGGAAACCGCTTTCGCGAAAGCACCGTCTCAGATGCGCGCGATTTATCTTCAAACTGTTAATCGCACAACAAATTTGAGCTCCCTTCTGCGTTCCGATTAGCAGCCATTGATTTTTGTACGTCTGCTGAAAGACGAATTCGAGAGGTCGATAATATTCGAGAATTCTTGTTTATCTAGCCGAAAAATTTATTGGGATTATTCTGCGGATTCTCCTGAATGCGGTGGTATATTTTGGTACATTTAGTACAGCATTATGAATAATCGAACACGTTTACATTACGTTTCACCCACCGGCAGTCGCGATGTTGTGCACATGTTTGGATTTCCATGAAGGACACTGACCTGCTGGGATTTTTATACGCTATAGACACGCTATCATATTGCTAGTAAAATATACTACAACTACCTCCTAGAGATAGTTTTCTAATGTTTACCTTTCACGAAAAAAAACGCTGGCACAAATTATCGCGAACAGCCTGTATAGTGTCGTACGTAGTGCGCGAATGGAGAAAGGTGCAAAATTGATCTAAGAAAAGAGGAGAAGGCATATCAATAATTAATAATAATAATAAAAGTAGTAATATTATTACTATTATTGTTAGTAGTAATATTATTATTATTATTTGTTATAGTAATATTATTTATAATAATCCTTGCCTGTAGGCTTAGAATCATTTCCGGTCACATCTGTCAACCGCTCTGCATCCTCCAGACCGAAGGAAAATTAATGTTCTCTAATACGGCAAAAATTAATTTCTATACCGAGTTGAAAAAAAAAGTAATGTCACCTGCGCATGACCGGTGTGACAGTGAACCTGCTAGCACAAAGATTGTGAGGTGTGTTGAAATTTTCTAACAATCCTCGGTGCTCAGTTCACTGGTTCCTAAGTGTCCTATAGGGGTGTGTACAATTCGAGAGCGAACCACGGAAAGATCGAACGGATATGAGAGCCTAGGATAAAGAATAAATGGTCTCGCGACTCGCAGGAGCTATAGGGTTCGCGGGGGTGGCACCGATACCCGCTGCGTCGCGAGTTTCGTTGGTCGACGGTCGATCAATCGTTCCGGGAGAGCCGAGAGTGGGACTCTCTCTCTCTCTCTCTCTTAGTAAAATATATGAGCGGTACAGCCGGGATCCATTCTCGGGACAACGGGCCACTTGGTGGAACAAACGGGCCGAAAAACCCTTCGGATCGCGGATTAACTGAAGAGAGTCCGGGTGAATGGCATCTTAGGCCTCTCCGCTTCCGAGAGCACCCTTCTGACGAGTAGTCGTTGTATATAAAAGCAATAGAGAACCCCGACTGTTATAGCGACCGATGAACAGAGAAAGAGCCAGAGAGAGAGAGAGAGAGAGAGAAAGGGAGAGATTGGCGAACGTAGTGGGGAAAGCACAGTAAGTTCGGGTTGAGGATGGTTCGGGTTGAGAAGGACGATCGATAACCCGGCTGCACCCTGCTCGTCGGTGTTGTCGTAGCCATTGCTTTAATTATTAATCGTATCCAGCCGCTTCTAGACCCCTGCATCATAGGTGCAGTGACACGTTCCAAGGTTACGGCTCTCCTCCATGTTTATTCAGCCCGTTGCCCGTTGACGTTCCCTCGCGGTGACCTCGGTGACCTTGATCCTTCGCTTAACATGGTACATCGGGACTCGATACCTCGGCTCTTTGCACCCGAGAGACTTTTCTCTTCATCGTCTAGCTGTGCGACTCGAACGCTAAACGGCGAGTAACTTTGTCATTTCGCGTGGCGTTGGAAATGGTTGCTCTACTTCAGCAAAATTTGACCTTGTGCTTCACTAATGTATATTACATCCACGTCCATATCTTGTTTAGCGACTTTTTTGTAAATTTATATCTATTGTATGCCTATATTGTTCTCCAGTATACATTAACAACGCCAAAATCGAATTTTATTTCGGTTCAAAGGAAATTAATAACATACATATTTGTTAGACTCTGTTCAGGATCTTCGTCATGTAGGGCAAGGGGTTCAGGAAAAGTGTCCTACTCGAAGCAATTTCGCGGTTGCACAATCGTGATTTATAAATGCCAGAGATCTCTTCGCGGCCCTTTAGAAGGGACAATGAAGTGCAAAGAGCGCTCCACCAACGAAATTTAGACAGCCCTCGCCTCGGCCCTTTTGTTTCTCGTTCTCCTCTTGGTTCCGCGGCGGTCGACGGAAACGCAGAAGTTTCGAAGCGTAGAAAAAGCGGAAACGTCGCGCGCAACGACGTCACCGGTCTAAAGGCGAACAATCCAGGTCGCAATTATCGTAATTGCTCTTCGCTGGGTGTATACCCTTCTCCTTTTGTTTCGCCGGCGTAACAAGTCGGTGCCGCGCCTCGCCTCGCAGCGGCCGCGACACGTTTCCGTTGTTCCGGAGGCTAGCCGCCCGAGGAGGTGAGAGCATGGTTCTTATGGTTGCTGCCCCGTGGGGGGTGGTTCCGCGATAGATCAAATAAAACTTCGGAGCAAAGTCTCCAAGGAAATCGAGTTTGAAACGAGCAGTTTTCACAAGGAGAGGGGAGTTGACTCCTCAAATTCGATTCTCGAGAACTTCGTTCCTCCTCTGTGCCTCGGAACAGGATCGAAAGGCATCGGTATCGATTATCGACCAACGACGCGTGACGGTATCGCTGAGATAATTTGTTTACTTTTTAAGTGGTTGCAAACATCGAGCATTACCAAGCGGCGGAAAAATCTCAGATATCTTCGGTAGTTAATTAATGTGCTCCTAGGTTCTAGAATTTTTATAAATAGTACCATCGAACCCACGCATAGACCAAATTCGGAGTTCTACTAATCTAAAAATGTTAGACGATAGTTGTATTGATTAACGTTTTCCTAGCCCCCTTAATTAATCGAGTTCACATTGTACCAGTTATGCCAAACGTATAGAATCCTAGACCTATTCTACGGACCACTTAGCCTACTTAATTTATTTACGTTCCTCGGAGCTGCCGCGAACAATAAGCTAGTGTATTTAGGATGTGATTTGACTTTGGAACGATTGTGTTTTGTCGATACAGTTTGGATGATCCGTCGAATCCTCGGCGAGCTTTTACGACGTATCAATCCTGGCGTTCACCAACCGACGGGCTATAGCTTTTCAAGGGCGGTTGCAGTCGGCCCCAATTATTGATCCTTTGGAAGCGGCTTCCGGATCTAGCTCGCGAACACTCGGACTAAAACTTGAGTGGGTGAAACGGCCGGGACCAAGCCCGGAGTAGTAACCATGGAAGGATAGAGAGGCTTCTGGGGAAGGAAGCGGGACAGAAACAACGAATGGAAGGAAGGAAGAAAGGAGAAAACGGGGTGGGATGGTCCAGGGTATATTCCGGGTCGTTGTAGGATTTCACTCGGGGTTCCTCTACGGCTCGTTTCGGGCCGATCTTTCTCAGACAATCCCCGCCTCGAGGATTCGAGACTGATTGGCTGGAACTGCTCTTTCGTGTGAACCATTTCCATAAAATATTAGCTCCTCCCATGAGTCCTTTTTTCGCGCTACCTTCAAATGCCAAATAATTTCCTTGCATTCATCAATCGACTAGTTCCAATTCGAAGGATTTCAGTTTTCTAAAAATGTCAACAACGTGTTTAAGTCCTTTTTGACTGATAACAGAAGAAAGATTGATCCGTTTGCAGCGTTTGAGTTATTTATTTCACAGGTATCGGGAGAGTGTAGAAACCTATGTGTACGTCGTCGAGTGCGTTAATATATAATATAATTAACAGAGACGTGAATGTTGTGCTAGTTTCCGCTATCGGTGCGACAGCGTGTCCACTAATAGACAGTCGTTAAAGCCGCGGTAATCCCTCTCTCGTTAGTGCATGCAGCCTTTGGAAATATTAATGACTTCAGAGAATAGGAACACCCTATTCCGTTTCCTTCGAGCGCCGCGCGAATGACAATTTACTATCATCGGTGTTACCGGGTTGCCGTCTACCGGGCGCACGTCTACCCGGTGTTATAAGTCATGCCAGCGTTATTCGGTGTATCTTTGATAGCGTTTCACACCGGCTCGACAACGTTCCAAGCTCACGGGGATCCCGCCATTTTCGATTCCAGCCGGTGTTCTCGTACACTCTCGCGAAGCATGACTGATAATTCGAAGACAAACTGTAAAGCTGGCCTCGACCGACGCGAGTCGATGGCCGGGTTGATCGAATCGGTGGCCTTCGCGGAATCAGGACACGTGCCACCACCCCCCAACATGCACCCTCAGCGATTCGCTGATCGGTGATCCTTGATTAATATCCCATGCAACTCCCCCGAATCCCGGAACACCAGTTATTAAATGACGGGAATATGAGGATCAATGGATGGTGTTTAGATTGTTAAAATTACCCCTTTGACTATCCTGTGATGGCGAGCATAACGTATACGTGAGCGTGAAGCTTTCACCCTTTTGCACACGAAGCTATTTTACTTCTCCAAAGAAAGACAGTTCTCTCGATGTAAAACATATTCATTTTATATGTTTTTTACATTCCAAACAGGAAATTAAGGATACAGACGAATTTAAAAACTGGAATAGTGGTGTGCCAATTTTTAGTGGCACTTCAGAATCGCCATTCGAGTGCAAAGGGTTAACGATTGTTTGGGATATAGGAGAACAATGGTTTCCTAGGGAGTAGTAATTATCAGTCTTTCCTAGTGCCTTTCTATTAGCACCGAGAACATTTCTAGTCTGATTGGTGTCGAACCACTTATCCTCGGCTATCGATTCGATCTGTCCCGATTTCGAACGGTTGGATCATCCAGGATTCATCTTTCTGAAGCCTGTGGGTTCGAAAAGGGGGAAGGCAGATCCAAGCAGATTGATTCCGACAGGATCGCGCAGCTTCCGGCAGGTGCAAAGGACACAGGTCGGTTGTCGTCGAATTCATCACGCGACAGTGAAAATAATGGTCGTCCGTCGATTCCGACCCGGTCGCCATAACTTACGTCAAACGAGTCGTAACCCTGGATCGATGTGTGCTCGTTAATCTCGCCGTGGGTCTCTTTTTTCGGGGGAGTGAAAGGGCGAGATCGTTCAAGATGACGTTTAATCGTGTGCTTAATCAACCGTGTCGTTACAAACGGTGTCGCGCAAACGAATGTACAAATGAAAATGAAGGACGGTGTTTTCTCTGTGCCTGTTCGATCCGTTGCCGTTGCCCTGGTCGATCGAAGCTCTCTGTTCTCGTAGCAGTAGAATGGAAATGCAAGGCTCTCCTCTATCTTTTTTTTTTCCTCTCTCTCTCTTTCTCTCTCTCTCTTTCTCCCTGTCTTCTCTTCTCTTGTGATCTTCGCGATTCTCCTCTCGTTTAATCGCCGGTCATCATTTCCATGAACTCTGTGAGGGATGAAAGAAAGCAGACGCAATTAGGAGAGGGGGCTTTAACAATTTCTTCGTCGAAGCTATTCTACCCTCGTGACCCTAGCGTTGGAGGATCGACTAAGATCCTGAAGATTACGGGGCACCCTTTTCATCTCGCTACGAATGTTTCTCCTGTAGAGCAAGTAGGTCGTCCTTGCCCCTTTATGCTCGGGCCTGGCCGAGCTTTTTCAAAGGAGCTTTCAAAAGACCGGTATTAAGACGTTCGAGGTTTAATCAAGCTCTCGCACGGGGCCGCTGTAACGAGCCACAGGGACGGCTTGCGAAAAACTTTCCGCCGATATCGTAACTCTTTATTTATATCGCCCGACGATAACCGGGGGCACCGAGTGCAATTTTTATGCACTGCGCCAGGAGAGAATTCTGCGCTAAAGGTAACTGCATCGTTTTTAGTATCTCTATTCAGGCGATATTTGAAACGGTAACGAAAATATTGCTTTGGAAAGAAACGGTCTCTCGCGAGGGGAGTGCAACCCCTAACTTTGCAACTGTGTTTCCCGAATACCAGTTAACGTATTCGAATGAACCAAAGTGGGGATGGTAGGGGCACACCAGCTTCACGCTATGTAATTCTTTCAAAACTTTAGGTCACTCGTCAAGAGTAGAATGATGGGTACTATTGTCAGACCTTGTACAACCCCTAACTTCGCCACTGTGTTTCTCGAGTACTAGTTAACATATCTGAACAAAGTAAAATGCAGGTGATAGGTGCATATTAGGTATACCTTGTGTAATTTTTTCCACGTTTTGACTCGCTCAATACGTGTAAAAATTATTCCCGGAAGCTAGACGACCGCTCTTCGCTGAGGAAATTACATCAAAAATATTTCTAAACGTTTTAAAAGTATCTAAGCTGTCGAAAAACATGAAAAACAGCCACGAAAGGGTGAGACTACCGCCAGGAGGTCTTGTTTAAAATGTTTAAAATTCTCGTCTATTTCAAACGGGGTTGCTATCGCAGCGAGAAAGGGAGACACGAAAGATAGATTCGCGGTGTAAAAAGTAAGGGATGGTATAGATACCGTCAAAGTCAACAGTGCCCGATCCGTCGGTATCAATTTCAGCGATCATGCCGTCCATTTGATCGGGGGTTATCTGATCGTCGAGAGCGGCGAGAATCTCTCTGAGGGAGCTGGTGGGAATATATCCGTTGCCCTCCTTGTCGTAGAGCCTGAAAGCCTCCTTGAGCTCCTTCTGCAGCGCTTCGTCGTCCTCCTCCTGGAAGTGGGACGCCACCCGGTAGAACGAGTCGAAATTCAATTTGCCGCTGCCTGAAAATCAAACCAGCTCCGATTAAAAGCCACTTCTTAAATATAGATAGAGAGAGAGAGAGAGAGAGAGAAAAAGTGAGAGGGTAGCTGGTTCCAAGACGGCAATCGTGGTAAACAAGCTTCGGCCCCGTTAGCGGCTCCTTTCCCTGTTTCCCTTTCGCGTTGTTCCGCTTTTTACCGATAGGAAAACACACGGGGGGACAATATACTTGGGAACGTTCCAAGCGGTTCGGTTTACGCAACCGCGCAACGCCGAAGAAATTTGAAATTTATAACCGAGAGAAAATAACACGGGTCAGAAAAGATCATCGGTGGATAGCGGCAGTCTATCTTTCTCTCTGTCGTCTTCTCTTTCTCTTTCTCTATCTCTCTGTGGATAGCTAGATCCGTGTCAACGCTGACCGGAATGCCCGAAGCGAGTTCGATCGACAAGCAGGACAATATCTGCATAATAATGCAACCAGACAAAGCCCCTCGCGGCTAGAGAGAGAGAGAGACGTCCCTCGATTCCAAGGGTTTACGCTAATTCCGGCTGGACGTGTGTCACAGATCAACGTCACCCTTAAATGCACCACCCTCGAAACCTATCCGGTCTCCGGATGTGCTAACTGGAGCCACGTTCGATCCACGCTTCTTAGGAAACGGGCGGAACTGCGGACCGTTTCGGACTAGTTTCTAGCCGCACCAACCCACCATTAACCCCTTTGCGCACAGAAAGATGACGGACGAAAGGTCCCTCGCGAACTCGTCGTTCAACGTTGTCGACGGTCTCTGATTCGCTGTTCGACGAATTTTAACTTGAGCGTGGCTGCTTGAATTGCAAATTAACCCTTTGCGCGAACCCACCGGCCCCCTTCTACCCCCTCTGAATACTAATTTACTTTTTGCGAAAAGTTCTCCGTGCTAGTTTCGAAAAATTGTGTGTCGTCGAGGGTCTTTGATGAGAGTGTCCTCTGAATTTTTAGGTTGTTTGGAACCGAACTGCGGGTTTTATATTGTTGATTAGTCGGTGAAGGGTGACAGGAAATCGTGGATTAACCCTCTGTCGAGGGGTGCTTCGAGAACTCTTTTTACATGGAAGAGACTCGGGCGATCGAGGAACGCGAATATATTAGAGAATATATTACAGAAGTGTCTCTTTAAACTGTACAATTATTAAAGGAATTTGAGAATATCGAGACAGTACTTGCAACTTATTAGAATTATCAGAAAGGGTAACGAATTCCTGATTGTCTTTATTTTGCATATAGATCCCCTCAATCTGCTCATCCATTGTTGCTGTTAGGTTCTCGTGCGTTGCACGAAGTAGAATAGGCAAGTCGTGGTCAGACGACCACTAAAATCCTTCTCGCAGTTGAGTCAGTAAAATACGCGACTACCGATGGAAAAATCTGACTGAACACGGTATCGGAAAGGGTTCGAAGAGTGTCCTTCCCGACAAGGTCCACCGAAAAATTCAAGAAGATCACCGCAGATTGGAGTGAGGATCGAGTGCCTTAAGGGAGACAGTGTCGACCGGCGGTGGCCATTTTACCGGTGGTAAAATTAATAACGAGACGGGCCGTCTGGTGGGCTCTGCTCGACTAACCCGAGCTTTCAAATTAACGGGTGGACCGGTTTTAATCTTCTCAGCGGCGGGAATCGCGTGGGTGAGAACTCTTTGACGACGGCCGCGTGTAACGCGCGACTCGTGCCAGAGGGTGCTCCCGCAGTCGATACACGGTGGAGCAGGCTGGGAATACGAGAAGAAAAGTATGCGAGGAGATAGAGGGAGAGAGAGAGAGAGAGAGAGAGAGAGAGAGGCTCTTTCTTCGCCGCCCACTCCGACCCAATTCTTTTTCACGGTAAAAAGGAGTCGCTCAGATATCTCCGGCGAGATCCTGAAGGGGTCCATTCTTCTTTTTGAAAGGCCACTCGCAGGAAATCCGCGGCGAAGATCATGTATCTCGCGGATCACTGATTCGATCTAGCAGAGGACACCGTCGCTCTATGATCCTCAATCAGGATTTATCAGTGACGAATCAATATAACCAACTCTTTCAACCGTGAAGCTTCCCGTATGATTCAAGATATTTCTCGTGACCTAGAAACCGTCCATACTGTGCGATCTGTTTCGCGGGTAATTCAGTCTACAAATTATATTATTTTATCTGTTTATTAACCCACCCGGAAATCGTGATTTAATTATTTCCGCCGATTCAAGCGAATAGCTGTTACGTTAGGCACAATAGAAAAACAAAATTGTCCGCAAGAATCTTCCAAAAATATGTTTAAAAAAAAAGAAATCGGTAAATAAAGCAACGAATAGTCCCAAGTGAACCGTGAACCTTTGCGCGTCTGGTATAGCGAAGAAAATCCTAGGCGTGGTATACACTCGTAGGCATAACAATCGATTAGTATGAAACTCGAGCGACCACGTGGGGCCACCTTGGGCCGCGGAAAGTTTAGGAAAGTTTTCGCATCGTGTCCGGCTTTCGTAGCTTCCATACCACGCGGCTTCGCCACGTTTCCACTCATTATATCATGAATTATTTGGCCCGGTTCGGTCGACCGATCGAACCGTTCTTTATCGATCCAAAAAAATTCTCGCACGAGGAATCGTTCGCCTCGCGAAACACGCCCGGCCCCGTAAATCGAGAATTAGCGAACCATGATCGCGATATACGGTACCTTCCTCGTCCTCCTGCTTGAGAATCACCTCGAGCTCGTGATCGTCGAAAGTGTGCCCCAGGGTGTTTAAGATCGTTCTCACTTTTTCCTTCTCGATCCGGCCCGACTTCGAGGAGTCGAACATGGAGAAAGCCCTCCTGAGCACTGTGAAACAGAAGCAATTCGCTATTTCGCACACCGATTTTGTAAGGACTGGAAGGGTCGTGTCTACAAGATAAATCTACGCCAACGTGTCTATAAAAATTGATATAAGGGAAAAAGAAAATGAGTAAAGAAAAAGAAGCACACCATCCGTTGATTTAAAGTGTAAAGCGAAATCGAGTGAAGCGTAGAAGTGAAACGTAGATATCTCCGAGGATCGTACGAGAGTTAAGTAAACGATACTGGCCAGTTCAGGCCAAGTGCAACTTAAAAAATCGCAAATATACGAAACGCAGTGCACGGAACGATGGAAAGAAGTCTGGCAAATGATTGCCGGCCGTCGTGACGCCAACGGAGCGCGTCGGTCCAGCATTTATTTACACGTGCCGGAGCGGAGCGGAGCGGCGCGTGTATTAATATAACGAGCCGGCACACGGTCGATCCGCGGTTTATTTTGTGATTGCGAGTCCGATTGCGCAACGAGAGCTTCGCACTGTGCTCTGTAACCGAAATTTAGCTGGTCGTTTACTCGAAAAAAA
>CM052112.1:5453931-5543080 GCA_028454245.1 Halictus quadricinctus
AGAGGGAGAGAGAGGAGAGAGAGAGGTGGTAGGAGCAATGGGAGCCGGGAAACTGCGAGGGTGGAGGCGGAAAGAAGAAAAGTGGGGATGGTGGGTGCTATTTCAAAACATTCCAGACTATGATACTACTGGTTTCCATTCAACCAGTCGCCGCAGCCGTCGTTCGACCGCAATATATATCGCCGATTCTTTTTATCGGCTCCGGAGAAATTTAATATCCCCGCAGGCTCTCAGAAATTCCTATCGTCGTGGATAATTAGACTTCTCGCGAACGCGACTCCACAGAATATTCATTGTTCCACGATACATCGATCGTGGTCACGGGAAACGTGAGAAAATTCGCTGGAATTCTCGCAAAACTCTACCGCGGACCATTTGACGAATTAAACTCGCGTTCGTCTAATTTTTACGCTGACGCGGCTTCCGGGAAACCGAGTGCGAAGTAAAAGATTGCTAGGAAATTGGGCAATCTGTTGGGCAATCTTTTTTCTTTTTTGGTTGCTCGCATTTTAATCACAATTTCTATCCCGTCGGATCTTTCGGACTTTCATGGATTGCGCATGTACATCCAGGAAATTGAATTAACATTCTCTTAGTTCTTCTAGATTTTGATCGCACACTTTCCTAGCCTCTGGATCTTTCGCGAGGTACAAATGCATAAAGGCCCGCGGAGAATTTGTGTTTTCAGACGCCGGAGAATAAACTGTTGCCGACGCATATTCGAGAAACATAAACGCTCGGTTTATTCGCGAGATTCCGCTGTATTTATTTGCGAACGATAAATTCGGATTCGGTGAATAGAAAATAGAGAAACAGAAGGCTGGGTAGTTTCGGCGAAGATGCAACGCCCATCGGCGTGGTAAGACTAGAGAATTCCCGGCTCGTGGTAGCATCGTATGGTTGCACAACCATGTAACCCGATGCATCGGCCGTTCCGCAAAAAGGTTGCCGTCGTTGCACCGTCGAACGGGAGCGAAGATGTGCAGTTCTTGCCGCGTTTTTTCGTGGCCGCGTGGCCTGCCCGGTGATATAGTGCTTTTCGTAAGAACGCGGTAGACGGCGCACACGCTATAATTATCTCGTCAGTTCCGCCCACGCGGCCACCCTGCCGCCTCCTCCGCTGAATTATTATTTGAATAAACTCGCCGGTATTATTAGAACGTCCAATACCGATTGTGTATCTCACGAAGCCGCTGCTATATTTAGAGGAAAGTCTACCTTGTCGGGTAATTGGACAAACGGTCGACGAACCCTGCGCTCTCTTCCCTTCGATCGCGATCACTATCGTTTTCGCTCGTCGTTCAATTCGTCTCACGTCCATGCGATCGGCTCGACTCTCAACGCTGCATTGTTGAACACAAGCTAAATGTCTCGTGCAAAATTTTAGCAAATCGGTATTTAACCCTAAATCTACTCACCATTCAAAGTGACTATTGACCGGCTCTGGTAGATTCAGTGTTAACCCTTCGTACTCGAAGCTATTTCAACTCCTAAACGAAACATTTCTTCCAACCTGGAATATTTCCCTTCTATATATTTTTCTTTTCATGTTACACATACAAAAATGGTGCAATTTACTCGTACAATACTGAAGTATTTAGTAATTTATGAAACACAAACAAATTTAATGGTATGAAAAATATTTTGAATTACAGTCGCCATTCGAGTGGTAAGGTTTAAAGGAGCAAGTCAATTCTCTTAAACTCTCCTGCGATATTAACAAGAATTGTTAGTTGCTTGGTAACGATGACCTTACAGTATAATCTCGTTCATTTCAATATTAACAGATAATACTTTGTGGCATTAATTTTACGAGAGACATGTTTAATTCCATATTGCCGCTGACCAATGAGCACGTGCAACGTGTTAAATACGATTCGAAATCATGAAAGTATTTAAATATGACTCGAACGGGTTAAGAAAGATAGTAGCCCTGTATTAGAGCTCTTTCTGTCTTCGTCTCTCGCTCTCTGTTTGGATTATCCGACTTTCGAGGAATTCGACGAACGTGTCGCTCGGTTCTCGAAGTATCCTCCTTGGCCTCGATGCCAATGGTTTCCTGCCGGCAGTTTGTATCAACTAACTCGATTTATTCGCCGCCGATAGGCATCCGCGCCTCGCGTCGGAATCCGGGACTCGTATCCAGAGATCCGTATCTGCGTGTGTCCGTTCCCCCCGATAAAAACGATATTCGATTCGCAGATTCACGATGCAAAAGGCGAGCGTTGCACCGCGTGGCCCTTCCCCTTCCTGTCGCTAATATACGGAAAAATTCGGGTTAACCAATCGGAACCGGAAACCGGTCGATCCGGAAATTGCAGACCGTGGACGATGGTCGTTCCGACCGGTGCCCGTGAACCATTTGCCTCGAATCGGTTTGCCGCTGTCACGCGAAATATTTGCTCGTCGCATAGGGTTTTAACCGTACTGAGAAAAAGATTTCGACCGAGAATATAAAGTATGAGGGTGGGAAAAAAATATTTTCTCGGTAAAAACATTATTAGCAAAGGGATGTCAATGAATATTGTCATATATGTAGTTTAGCGTTCGGACTATCTCGTAAAAAAGTTGGGACCGGAAATAAAAATTGTTAGGGTGTGAAAAATAATATCAAACTTCCGGCTACCATTTGCGAACTTTATCGAGGAAGGTAAGTTCTGATGATTGTTGGATTACCAGGCGGTAATCACCGTAATCTCTGATAGGAGCCGCGTTGTAACAGTTAGTATCGATAATAGAACCGAACTAGCCAAGTTTGAAGTAGCATAATCCCCACGTTCCTCGAGATTGCTGCCCCGTTTGGCAGCTAAGCAGCTACGCGAGAGTGGCTAGCACTCCGAGCTGATCAGGATGACGTTGCGTTCATTCTCTCGATAAACCCGGGCCGAAAAAAAAAACCGGAACAATAGGCTCGGCGGCGCGCGACGAGTAGAATCTCTCGGAGATTACCGAGCATCGTGCTGCGCGGCGTGTCATTAGCGGAGGCCCGTGAACAATGGATCCGCGCGGTGCATCCTCCGACCTCGAAATGTTGACTCAACGCTCGCTCGTAATTAAAGGTATTGTTCGTTCCGCGACCTTAGCAGAAACGAACCTCCCCGTTCCAGGCCGGCGAAAAAACTGACGGTCCTCTCGTTTGTCCTCCGCTGACGAGAGAGGGACACTTGATTTTTCCCCCGGGGGACACCCGTCTCTCTCTCTCTCTCTCTCTCTCTCTCTCTCTCTCTCTCTCTCTCTCTCTCTCGTTAGCGGATTTTTACCGTCGGCGAGGCAAAAATATCGGGAAAAGCCTCTCCGCGATTAGAGCCTTCGTAACCGAGCCCCTTCAGCGAAACGACCAATTACGGGACGGGACCGGAAGATCTCGAAACGATCAACGATCGAGGCTCTTTCCGGTTTGCCCCGCCACGGGATCCGGAATATGCACAAATTTTGGAACGCGTGATCGAAGCTGATCTACTTTCGGTAAACAGATTTTCGCAATTCCGCTTGTAGATCCAAACTTCTCTCTAAAGCAGAGAATCGGCCAAAGACGGTAGACCAATTCTTCTTTGCCCGCGATAATAATTATTCGACGATTTATCACGGTGATTATGGCCCAGTGGGAAAAATCGAAAACTGTTTTGCCGATCAAAGCGATTCAAATTCGGGCACGAAGCGGGGATTAAGTGGACGAGATTGAAACAGATGGGTTATGATGAGAATTTGTTCTAACCGACGTTCTTTTCGTTTCCGATGACAGGCTCGCAACAAACCAGCGGATGGAGTCGGACACGTGAACCAGAAGGGCTCGACGGGACAGAAGGCGCCGCTGGCTGCCGGACAAAAGGTCGCACCTGGCGCAAAGGGATCTCAAAAACCGGCACAGAAGCCTTCCGCTCAAAAGGGACAGGTTAAAGTCACGCCGAAAGCGGTTTCCGTGAAGAGCGGCAAGAACAAGAAGAAGGGACAAAGGCAGCAGTACGATCTCATCGTTACCATCAACTTGGTGAGTCCTGTTCTTGAGTAGAAACAGCCGCGAGTGGTCAGACACTCGACGAGTCAGAAAAGAGTACGACGAGACGCCTTCTGCTAGCTTAACTCGGCTGAAATATAAACTTCTAGCCTTCCAATTAGGACAAAAACACGTGTAGATATTGCTTAAATATTTTTATACAATACAATTTTATACACACTGACGTTCAAACGTGTGTGGACAGTTGCGATTTCTTGTGAATATATAATTTAAAGTGATCTTGTCGAACAATGTCTATTATTAAATTTCTTTGATGAATATACGTATATCTGGCATTAAATTCTTTAAATGTTTCAAATGCTTTAAATAATTGAAAGACATTAGATTAGCATTTTCAACCATTATTCAAGTGTCTACATTCTTTTGAGCGGTAGTGCATTTAATCCATGTTCACTTTTATCTGTTTAACACAGTCACGATTCTATATTTATCGATCCAATCGAGTCCTCATTTTGTTAGACAATTTTATACACTTAACATTGAAAGTACCGAGCCCCCCAAAATATTTCAGATTTTATTACAATTCGTGATGTTATAGAAATATTTTATTGCGAAATGTTTTAGCGTGCTTCCTCAATTAAGTTAAAGAATAAAATTCAATCCTGTTATTAATCTAAAGGAGTATACGTTAGCCTCGTTTTGGGCTCGGTGTTTCTAGTGTTAAACAAGTGTAAGAAAATTGCAAGGCTCGATCTAGGAGAATAGCAGGTTCGAGGCAAGGGAGAAGATCGATAGCTGAATCATCGAAGTTGATTGATGCGTACCGACAAAATTATGAAAAACGTTGCTAATGCGTGCTAATCCGACGGCCGACGCGTCTGCACTACCGACCAGAAGTAGAAGCGGCCGGCAGTGGTCAGACGGGAGGCGTCCATCCATCAGATGGTAGCACCGTTCTGAGGGAGATTTATGCGCGCAGTGGCGTCCTAATATCTTGTTCTACACGCGAATCGATGTCCATTGTAATCGAGCATCCAATTGTAGACGATCTTCCACTTAACCCACGTGCGATTGTCGCAACCAAAGATTAATTCACTGACGTAAGAACCGGCGCGATTCCGTTCGATTCGATCGAAGGCAGATTAACTTCCTCTCTCTCTCTCTCTCTATCTATCTATCTATCTATCTGTGTATCGAGATCGAGAATCGGTGATTCCGTGACAAGCACGGCTAAGCGGGTCAGGACGGCCGTGATTTTTCGACGGAAATAGCTTCAGACTCCTCCGCCATCCCGTCGAGGAGAATCGATGCTCGAAGGAAAACAAACACTCCTCTACCACAGCCGATCCACCGAGTTAGTCTCGCTGATGGTTGCTCGTAATCCTGAGAAACAATCGGGAGAAGGATCGTCGCACGATCAATGGAATCGGGCAAGATTAATGACACGGATTCACACTTTCGCTGATAGAAGGCCGTGACCTCCTACTCTACCTACGCGTTCGTCATCATTGTTAAAACTGGATCTGCTAGGTAGTTCTTTTTCTTGGACACCATTTTCAGTGAAATGGGAAAACGCATGACATATTCGCCGAGGGATTTATCCAATTTGGGAACATTTTTAATAGTACGTTCGTCCTCCACCTGACTTCCTTAACACTTTCAATGCCGTGTCTTCCAGGAATGGAAATTATTTAACTAAATTTGCAACTGTCGATGGTATCATTCGTGTCCTCCAGGAGGCATAAGGATTAGCCTTCGGGTGTCCTCTCGCGGTTCAAGAAACTGGACTCTACCTGACACGGGAATCCCGTTTCAATTAGAGATGCGATGATCAAATCCGCGAATGACGCGGCCGATTCAGAAATGTCATCGTGGTGGTGATCGTGGTCTGCGGAATTCGACCGGCCAGCTTTGGCAGAGTTGTGCTGCTCATTAACGACAGGAAGACAGATAGAGCCAGATAAGAAAAAGGACGGGCGATCCGCGCGCAATAAATAAAGAAGGTACCGTCGGCCAATAGTCGAAGAAGACAGGTTAAAAACAGCCGAAGGTTGTCTAAAGATTCACGGGCCGCTTTGGTCAATATGCGTCGCGTTGAAAAAACAAAAGGTCGAGAAAGCTGTTTGCGAAGAGCGCTGGCCTAATCCCCACTTTGCGAGCCCACGACGGAGGAGGGGTCTTCGACTTTGCCCGGGGGCAATTGCCGCGTGAAAATCATTTGTTTCGTGTGCAGTCCCGAACGCCGGTTGACGGGACAAGAGAGAATCCGTTGTGAACACGCGTTACCCTAATCCCCGCGAAGTCAAGTGAACCCAGTGAGGTGGGAGGGGGGGGGGGGGGGAGAGGAATCAGAATGAACGGTCAAGACGCGTCGAACGGCCTGGCCTGGTCGCAAACAACCAGTGACGTTGCCGCTGACCGGTCCATAAATATTATTGGTGTGTCGGTGGTGTTGTCGCGACGCTGCGTTTGACGGTCGACGAGCTTCGGCGAAAGGATATCGAGGCTCGCAAGGGTGCAGAGCGTGACTGATCACGGTGAACACAGTGGAACAGAGCGACGCACGAGATGACAGACACCGAGAAGAAGTACACGACCGCCTATGGGAAGCTGCGCAGGCTGACAAGCACCATAGACTGCGAGATCCGTCAAAGAAGCGTGAGCAAGCCAATTTACCCGCGATTCGAACAGACAGCACGGAAAACCGATTCGCCGTTCCATCAGATTAGAATTCTTGCATTTTAGTCGAGTAGTCGTCCTGTTCCTCTTCGTCTTCTTCGCTTTCGGATCGGAATTCAAAGAGATCGTGCGGCTAATGTATAAATGCGGCGCAGACAGACCGACACTGGCAAAGTCCCGGCCGACTTTTCGCGAGATTATGCGAGCCTCCTCTGAAACGCCGGGAAACTACGTGACCCAGTTGAATACCAACTCCCGCGTCGACTTCCCGTGGAACCATCGAACCAAGAGGCTCGACTCCGAGACAGATACGACAGGCAGCCTTCTGTCCCTTTCCCACAGGGCTCACGATTATATCCGCGAATACCTCTCGAGACGTAATCCGCGAAAATCAGTCGTCCATGAGGGGTACGACGCCGTGGAAAAGTGGCTCGTCAGGGCCCGCTCTAGCGGTTACGACGCCCCAGGCAAAAAAACAAATTGCCACCCCTTTTTAAGCACTAAGCACCGCGCTGAACAAAATGACTTTTATTTTTTTTTAGCAAAATTGTCTGGCAAGGGTAGTCTGAAATTTTCTATTAATTGAATATTTAAAACATCATTATTTTCTTTTCCGGGCAAATGCCCGGGTTGTCCGCCCCCTAGAGCGGGCCCCGGGCTCGTCGATTAGGGACGTTTTCCTTGAGGTGGTTTGCCGAGGTTCTCGGGACCTCGTTCGATCAAATAGCGCTACTCTGCGACGACGTACTCGGGGGCATTGATTACGCTTTTCGGTTGTTTAGTCTGCTTTACGTTGTTGTTTCTACGGAGATTTGAAAATTGGGAAAGTAGGGGCAAGAGGAAAGTGAGTAAAGAGCTGATGTTTTGTTCTTGTGGCTGTGGTTAGTTCTGACGTATGTTAGAATGACTATTGTACCTTGCTCGTTCATCGTCTGTTTGAGGAGATAAAGTTCAACAAACGTTCAACGTTCAATGAAAATTGCTGTGAGGCCCACGGTATTAACCCTTTGCGGTCGTATTGAGTTTATATATAGGTGTCATGTCGCTCGGAATTCATTTAAAGGATTATAAAGGAAAAACAACATTTATTAATTCTTTTTTAAACGTTAGATAATTTTAGATAATTTTATATTTTTCTTGTCAACTTGATATAATATGAGATCAATATGGTTCTTTACTGTGGTGGCTGAAAGAAGCGTTTTCCGATTTTCTAGCATTTTTCGTGGATACTCGGTTCTAGTCGTTTCGTCCACGTTTGTTATAGACTCGATGTGTGCAACGAATCTGTTATTATTATTATCTCGCCGGTCGTATAGCATCGGAGAGGCTTAACAGGCAATTGGCCAAGGGTCGAGTGAATGGCGGACCGACTGATAGACGAGCATCATCGCTCGCTAACGAATGAAATCGAGTGTCCGAGAGGAATCCTTCGGTGTTCCATTTCCGACGAGCTTCGAAATTTCTTAACCACTTGAACTACAATTTCTTACATCCACGACAATTAATAACTTGGTCGTCCACAATTTTCTAGAAGGAGAAAGAGAGTGTTCGTCGTACGATTACATTATTTTCGATGCCCGAAGAAACTTAGTAATGACTAGACTGCGGATTTTATGCGTTTAAAAAACATTAAGACGATTTAAGAACGTTCGCGTGTTGATTTACATTTATTCAAATTGTTGAAGGTAGAAAGAAATTTTTATATGCTATCTGTGCGCCTTGCAATTGACGAAGAAAATTAAAGATCCGCAGTCTAATAACGACTGTACTGTATTTAACAAATCTTGTCTGAAATCTTCAAGAAAGAGAGAGAGAGAGAGAAAGAGAGAAAGTCTCGACGCTGCAAGACAAGGTGTGAAGTAACATCGTCTTCGAGCAGCTTCCGCGTGCAATATCTTCGGGGTCTTTCGGCAGCCATAAAAGCGGGGCCTGATAACGGCTGGGTGGACAGCTGATAAATCAACGTCCCTGTAATCGCGTTACCGGCATATGTTCCTTAATCCTTCCGTCTACTAATGCTGATTTAACAATGTCGGTTCCCGCCCGCGTGTAGGAAGCGGATAAGCCGGCGTTGCTATTACGCCGCCTCGAACAATTTGCAAGTTAGAACACGGTCGTTAATTCTGCCAATTTCTGCGTGTGTATTCGCACGCGTTACACACACACACATAGAGAGAGAGAGAGAGAGAGAGAGAGAGAGAGTCTAGATATCCGAAGGTTTGTGTGTGTTTGATTAAACACGCTGGCCAGGGGCGGCATCGAACCGGAGTCATATTAATTAACTCGCCGCCTAGCCTCTCGTTTGAGGGCGGCGGCAGACGTTCCTCGAATTCCGTTTTCATTCGGATAAGTGAACACAGAGCGGAACAAAAGGAAAAGACCGAAATGATTAATCGGCCGGCAATTATCGAACAAGGAGAATACGATCGAATGGTTAATTTGATCGAATTAATGAGATTTCGGCCGCGGAATTGGCAGCGGTACGCAAACAGGCCGCGTCCGGCGCGTGCCGCCGCGCATATTCAATTTTTAACGAGATGCTACTGCAACGCCTCCGAGCGCGATAACAATTTAACGAAATCATGAGGCGCGTTAACGAACAGCTGTCTTTCTCTCTCTCTCTCTCTCTCTTCTTTTTTCTATGTAATCTGGTTCCTGAACTCATGTCCGACGTTCTCTGCTTTTTTTTTCAGTCCGAGTATGGGCTCACCGAGGATCAAGTGGCCGGTAAGTCTGAAATTCAAACCGGCATTCAACGTTGCTCGCGCTCGCGGAGACTCAACGACCGACATCTTATTCGCTAACGAATATGAACTCTCCTCTCTCCACGGTTTCGTAAATTAGAGGCGAGTGGCTCGTGATTTTCGACGCAATGCCGTAAAACTGCCTAATTGACCCGCTCCGAGCCCGATCCGTTCTGCTGACGCGAGCGTTTCTTCTCCTCGATCATCGCGCCCCCGTTAACCCTTCTGTCAACTAATTTTCTGCGATGCTCGGCAACGTTATAATCATTGTACTGCGTCGTTACAGTTCATATTTTCATATCCCAAGAGCAGATTAATTTGCTAACAAGAACACGCTGAGAACGATCGACTGCGGATTCTACGCGTTTACAAGAAATGAGAAACAGTAGTAGGTTAAAATGATCGAAAGGAGAAATCAATTTTTATTTAGTTCCAGCTCATGAAGTTCTCAGTACTTCGTCTCGAAAAAAATATATTCCATGCTTCGATCGGTGGTAAATACGTGTGCAAAAGACTAACGCAAAACAGTCTCCTGATTTCTCTAAAAAAAATCTCAAAGATCACTCACTGTAGGATTTTCGTGAAAGTTTCGAAGAGCGTTCACCCTAAATCATGGCATAAACCATTTTCGCGTCGCCGAAATCATCGCGATCGCGGCTCACAGCACTTTTCCGCGAAGATCCGTGGTACTCTGTTAACCTCCTCGAGGATGGGTCATGTTTAAATATTCCGCGCGCACGTGGTCCCGCGAAAAGGTCGTCCAATTTGCGAAAGTGGCTTTATGTAAGGACCCGGGCTGCCGGAACGAACATGTTGCATAAAACATCGTGTTTCCGCCGGTCTCACGTGACCGCGATCATTGGCCTTGTCGAGAGCCTATCTCATTCTCTATCACCATCTCTATGTCCGAGTGCGTCTAGAATCGTTTAGAGCATCGTCGAGAACGAGAGTTCTCGCGGTGGCACGCGACCAGAGATCGCCGATTGCTCGAGAGAGATACTGCTCGCTCGTTTATGCAGGTTAAATGCATCGTCGGATGTTTACGAGATGATAAACGCAGCCCAGGCCTATGCGGTTCCAGATACCATCAAACGTCGTCGTCGAAAAACTACGTCTCGCTACGATCCGCGTCCATTAAGCGAAAGTTTGCACGCGAAACGTCGTTCGGCTTCGGAACTTCAGCCGGCACGTCGAATTATTCACGCGTGTTTCGCATGCTTCCCTCAACAATCGTGCGATTTGATTGTTCTCGAGCTGCAGGAACAAAGAGCCTGTTGCTCGGCCATTGCAATGGGAACCTTCACGCGACCATTGGACGTCCCAGAGTACCATAACAGGTTCAAAGTGTATAGCAATTTCTCGGAATAAACCTTCACCAATTTACTGTTTCTCTGTACACTAGAATTGATCGATTTCTGCGTCGTGAGACGTACTTCTCTAAACCGCGAGTTCACAAGTGAAACGTAATTTCTTGATTCGAAGCGTAGAACAAAAATATTTCCCCTTTCATGCAACTACGAGGACCGTGTGAGGGTTAAGGGGGCCGGCAGGCATTTGGCCTTGACTGTCACGCTATATTACGCTGTGCCTTTTTTCTAGAAATTTTACGTCTTAAATAAGTAAGTAATCAATTAAAAACGCATACCACCGTGTTTGTACATGTCTTTGCTACGTCTGTATAGAGCCTTTTTTCGATACGAACACTAAATCTCTCGAAATTAAGAGAATCTCTTGCTGAATCTACTTGCTTCAGAATTCGAATTTTCTGCCTAAAATATTAAAAATTACTCCACGGTGAGGTAGAAATTCGCAATTTGGGCTCTATACAGACGTAGATTGGACTTTTAGGAAACACAATTGACCACTTCTAAACTGCTCATTGCAATATTGAAGCGGCAGTTTGACTAGATTTTGACCCTTGCATACGTATATGGATTTCAAACAATGCCGGCCCCCTTAAGGTACTAATCGCTGCAGACCCTTTCGTGCAGCCATTACCGAGGAATGCACGAGAGCCTGCTAGCGGGCAGAAGAGCGCACGAGTCTGTCTCTGGGGCATTTTTCAGGAGCAATGCCGTTTTATCCACGTGGATGAAATATCGCGTTGGAAAACGATAATTTGCGTGTCCCGCAACGATGTATCCTTTTCCGCGGGGGCGGCGTTCCGTCCTGCGCGTAATTAAACGGCGGCGGGACCGAGATTCAAGCGTGTCCATCGAGGAGAACGGACGTCTCGTAATAGACCGGCGGGTCTCGTGAACTTTCGAATGCTCCCCTTTTCCCTGCGAGAACCGGTGTCGGACATCCTGAAAATTTATAACGCGCCGTATCCCGCGGGATTCTGTCGCGGCTGGCTTGTTGCCCGCAAGCGTCCCGCGATCGCCCAGCTACTCGGTTATATAGCTACTCGCGGAGCCGGCAACACGCTTACACACACGTAAAAACAGACATACAGACACATTTAGACACGCAGAGGCGCGTACGAACAGATACGGAAACACTCGGAACCATACAAACGCGTACCGAAAAATTCAGAGACACGCAGACTCGCATACGCATAGAAGCGCGCACACACAGGCACGCGTTCCTCCGCATGATTAATAGACGGATCTAAATCCACGGATTCTCGACAAAGCGCGGTCGCCAGGCAGAGGCGTTGTGTATCGTTCTATTGCCAAATTTCCGACGTACTTTTTCCCCGGTTCGTTATTTATGGCTCGGTCGGGGAGAGAGCGATCTCTGGAATTTCTAGAGCGACTGCATCACGGGAAACGCACGGTGTCTCCGTGCTCGAGACGGACGGGGAAGCAGAGAGGAGAAGTTATTTTGGTGGTCGACACCGGGAGAAACGAGACGCGTTTCCGAGGCGAAAAAGCGCGACGATATCGGTCGGGATTCCTCTCTCAATCGACTTTCCATTGTTGATCAATAGAGTCTATTGAAACGAGGCAGTGACGCCTTCGAAACTGGCATGGGCAACGAACGTGCCCCCCCCCCCCCCCCGGGGAAAGTGAAGTAAAACGAGGAGTCTCTTGATCTTGGGATAGGAAATTGTTTGTCTTCCTAGATGAGAGAGGGGCGTGGCTTCGCGGCACTCGGTTCTAACGAATCTTGAAAAGTGACCCTTGGCAGAATCTGTCCGCATATTGAACGTAAAGTGTCCTGCGGAGACGTAGTTTTCATTTCTTTCGACTTTATCAAAGCTACGATAGACACCTAGCGCACAGCACCTTGAAGGGGTGTGGCTTCGTTGCTCTTAAGTCTGACAGAGCCCGAACAACACTCCGTAAGGCGATCCGTGCTCATATCTGTTCTAGAATACTCTGAACAGTCCACTGATTTCGTTGAAGACAATTCTCCTTAGGAAAATCTGAGCCCCCAAAGCTGAAGGAGTGTCCGAAATGCCCCGCGAGCTCCATAATGTGAAAGCGGGGTTCCAGAGGGAAATTTTTGCCCGTGCCTGTTTCGAATGCGATCGTCATAGCGTACAAATGGTAGAGAGATTTTCTGGTTGCAGAATTCAAAGAGGCGTTCATGCTGTTCGACAAGGACGAGGACGGCACCATCACGATGGCGGAACTCGGCGTGGTCATGCGATCTCTGGGACAGAGGCCGTCGGGTAAGTGGAACCTGAAATCATCCGTGGAACCGGTGATACACGCGGAAAGAAGGGATACCGTCCGCGTGTGTTACATCGTGGAACGCGATCTGGCCGCAAGCCACGAGCTGACGAAAGCTGTCCGCGCGCTCGCGCAAACCACCGAAGACTATAATGTTCGGCTATACAGAAACTCGTTCATGAAGTTCCACAATAGTCGAAGGACGAGCTCGACTCCAGATTCGAGACAGCTGTTTCGACATTTTTCTTTTAATAAGAATCGAGTCGGTGAACTCTAACCCTTCGCACTCTACTTATTCAGTCTCTTACAATCCCCTAAAGATTAGCCATTCAGATCTCCGGACAGTGGATTTCTATGGAAAATAAAAGCTGTCTTCATCGTGAAGAACAACAGAAAAAAATGTGTTGCATTTCACATATTCGGTTTTCCGAGCGATTGCGAACAGAATCAATCAAATTTCGTATCGTATCACATTTAAATAATTATTTATCGCACTCAATGTCTCCGAATGCTCAATTTTTCTAGTCGCTGAGTCCGTCGATACATATACAGGGTGTTCGCGATAGAAGAGGAGTAGTATATTTTACTAGCAATATGATAGCGTATCTCAATTTCATTGAAGAAGAATTTCACTTCAATCACTACAACATACTAGTATACCACGAAATGTTATTTCTTTTATTTCTGCCCTTGTATGACCCTGAAGCCCAAAGTATACTACATGGTTGAACTCGTCTCGTTGTCTGTTTTCATTCTATTTTTACAAAAGGAAGGTCACCTTTGTTTCTAGGAAAATAGAAAAAATTGACATAATCTATCATATTGCTAGTAAAGTATACTACAACTACCTCCTCTTCGGTTCTTTTTCTAATGTTTACCTTTCACGAAAAAGACACCGGTACAAATTATCGCGAACACCCTGTACAATTACTTGAGAATATCTCCGAATGCAGAGAATTAATTAAATAAATTGCTTTGATTTCGCTGAATTTTTGCTGGTCGCCGAGACGTCGATACTACTGTAACCATGTGAAGGCTCCGAAGTAATCTAGCTAAATTAAATCTCAGAGTCCAGGACGACGACGCGGAACGTCCAACTTCGAAACTCTTTATTAACAAAGAACTTAACGCCATTATTCGGGTGCAAGTTAGCTTCCTCGCTAGTTGGAAATGGAATTTCCGAGGCGGCAGCAGGGTCGAATTAACGAAAAGTTCGAATCGAAACGCGAGAGAAGCGTCTCGCTTAATGAATGTCTCGGTTTTCTAAGACACGGGGAAGCGTGGTAGAGAGAGGGGGGAGAGAGAGAGAGAGAGAGCTGAACGCCGGAATCCCCGAAACTAGGCTGTGACAAGAGCTTAGGGAAAATTAACTTCGGGAGCGATTCCGTGGGGTAGAAACTGTGACGGCTAGGCGCACGTGCAAACGTTGGTAATTAACTGCATGTCGGGCCTCTTCTGTCTTCGCCCCGGGGGGATGTACCGGGGAATTAAATGTCTCCCATGGAACGACGTCGAGACAGTACGTGTGCATTACGTCGGGGCAAATTAGAAAAACGACACAAAGAGAGAGAGCCAGAGGATCGTTTAAACCGGAGATCGAAATAAACATTTAATCTTCCGTTTTCGTTTCTAGAAAAATGATCGGCCTCGTTTCGGTTAAACCCTGACCTGCCGAGAATTCATGTTAATCCTTTCGTTTCTCATCACAGCTCTGTTCTATTGTTATTCATAATCGAGCATTGAATTAAACTTAGACTGTTAGTGCTGCCATTTTTATAAGGCTACATTGACCAGATACTGGAGGTAAGCGTAGCAGACAAATATTGACTTACACTACTTTTGCATTAAACTGAATTATTATAGCTGTGAGGGAGCATACTAAAGGGCTAAGAAAACATCTATCCCTTTTTATATATATGGAAAGTTCCTCCGTCTGTTCTCGAGAGAACTTATACTGTAACAACCTTCTTCGAAAAGGTTCGTTTCGAATAGAACCCAATAGAAGGCTTGTAACTCGATGCCTGGTTTAAATCGACTGGAAAAATTGCAATTTCTCGTTCTTTGTACGAATGGGTAATGGATCGATCGATTTCAGAGACGGAATTACGAGACATGGTGAACGAGGTGGATCAAGATGGCAACGGGACCATCGAGTTCAACGAGTTCCTGCAGATGATGTCGAAGAAGATGAAAGGCGCGGATGGTGAAGACGAGCTGCGCGAGGCATTTAGGTATATATATATACATATTATGTTGGTTTTACCGCTGCCGTTTATTTTAGCGGTGACGATCTCTGACGTTAACGAGGCGCTTCTGACACTCAGGGTATTCGACAAGAACAACGACGGCATGATCTCATCGAAAGAGCTGCGACACGTGATGACGAACCTTGGGGAGAAACTCTCCGAGGAGGAGGTCGACGACATGATCAAGGAAGCGGATCTGGATGGTGATGGGATGGTGAACTACGAAGGTGATTGTTCCCTTTGATTAAGCCCTTAAAAGTTCTATACACCCCTTGACGTACAAAGACGTCTCAGATACGTCGTGTGTTTCTTATACCATTGTACACATTGGATATAATATAGTGTTGGTATAACATAGTTTAATATTAACAAATATTAGATGCTCCCAGGAACATATTTACTTTCAACTGTTGTACGAAAATTCATTGTTAAACTCACAAAAAAGTTATCTCTAGCCACGTCGAATTTCGATTACACTTTATTTGATTACGATACGAGGTACAGTGATTGCTCTATATATGTCACCAACACCTGGTTGATAAGTGTCGCGGAATTATCCCCACTACCAAGGAGTGTAAACATTACACGACGCAGGCCGTTTTGTTGACATATATTGAGAATTCACTGTATATCGTTGACAGTAACAAAAGAGTTAATAAACAATTTTTGATTTAACACCTGCTTACAATTGAAGTAAAGAATGTTCGTTTTATATAAAAATCCTCGGTCTACTTGTACTAAATGCTTCCCTCCTCCAACCGAGAGTTAAGAGTGCCAAAATCCATGCGTAAGAATGAAAATCCGACTCGCAGAGTGTAATGACGTTTGTGTCCCTGTTCCCCGCAGAGTTCGTGACAATCCTGACGTCGAAGAATTAGCTCTACGGCGGCGGATCGAACGAAGCGAAGCTACGAAGCTGCCGGAAGTCTTCGTCGAAGTGCAGAGAGTCGAGATGCGAAGTTCCTCCCTGAAGAATGGCGATTCGAGACGACCGTTGCCCCGCCGTCGAAGAACAAGCCTGTAAAAGATCGCGGGCGTAGCTCGTAGAAAGAAGAGGATTTTTCCAAAGTTGTTTCGGAACGATCGCCCTGGTTCGCCGGGTTTAAAGAACGTTTTCTCGGCCGAGCCGCGAGAACCTAATTTTCCTCCGGCACCGAGAGGGGTAAGTGGTAAAAACCGGAAGAGAAAGAAAGAGAGAGAGAGAGAGAGAGAGAGAGAAAAACAACGACATCGGATCTCTCGAGCGACGGGGTAGGTGTCAGGAAACAGGAAGTGAAAAAAAGATGGGAGTGGTATACCAGAGACCGACTTCCGCAGTTGCACACGCATTGTACACGCATATACACACCTCGCTCCTTCGAATCTAAATTTTACAAGTGTAAGAGCTAGCCAAGACAAACAAACAAACAAACAAACAAACAAAAAAAAAAAACAACAAGAAAAGATGATGTGTATGCGATTCCATTACTACGCGAGAAAACACGAGTGAGGTGCTCGCTCCCGAAACAATCAACTGAGCTTTGTTTAGCGTTTACCTACCTACCTACATAGTTATACTCTCTACTTAATGCTATACAAGGTCGTTAATTGATATCGTTAGGAACCAATCACCCCCACCTTTCTCGTCGTCGTCAATCACTGTGCTCGAACACAACTCTTCTTCTCGCGCGATTGTCTCGCTGAACGGTGTCGCTCACGGATCGCCATAAGATGGCCTATGTGTGTGTGTCTCTCTATAGAGTGTAGCCCCGCCCGAGGATCGGAAGAGTATCGTTGTCGAGTATACTGTGTATCGAGTATCGCTCGATCCGCGACACAACCGATCGAGACACTCGCACGATCGTACACGCCGATCTTCTGCGTCGGATTTGTTCCTCCTAGCTGCGTAGATTCGCTTGCGAACGAGACGACACTAGCCCGACACACGAGTCTCGTTAACTCCTTGCACTACAGTTTTCCTTTCTACAACAATCAGAGCCTCTTTCGACTTTTACAATCTCCCAGAAGAAAAGGAATCTTCATGTTGATCATTAGAATTTTCATTTGAATCGCACAGAAATGAATAACCGGACCTAACAGAAACGTAAAACTTTAATCGTTTGACCTCTTACTACATAATCGTACCTCACATTACGTTGTAATTGGATTTTTGTCTCTATTAACGACAATACCGTCAGTTTTCTGTGGTAAGTTTTCAGATAGCAATTCTATTTATTTACCCACATTGCCGAAAATGATCTAAACTAAGACTAAGAGTCTAAATTAGCTCGTCACGATCTTCTCTTTCAGAGATAGTGACATTCACGAGTTAGTGGATTTCATGTACAACTTCTAGAGCAAGGGGTTAACATTCTGGCCGCGGAAATCGACGCGAGAGATAGCCCCGTAACAATCTGTCTTCAAATTTAGATGAATGTCGTTGGCAAGTAGGATTAGCTCTAACGATGATACACTCGTCGCTGAATTTTTAGACGCACGCTGTGGCGACGTGCCAGACATGGCCGCCGCTGGAACGCAGGAGTCGAAGCAACAGTAGCGAACCGTTTTTTCCCCTGATAAGTGTGGTGTAGCTCTGAATCTTTTTCCGTTTTACACCCGGTCGAAACTCGTGACTGTGTACCACCCTTGTTGTTTCACCCACCCACCCATGACGAAATTGGCCGGTCTTCGATCGAGCGTCGATGAAGAGAGCGAGTCGATTCCGTCTCGGTTAGAGCTTAGATCGGGCACGGGCGCGAGGAGCCCCATTGGGGCTCTGTTCTCCGGAGGCCACGCCCACTCGGGATATTTGAAGGAGTAAGGGGAAGGTACTATTGGCAGCTGAGAAGTTGACAAACGGTAACAGCTGGGGGACACTATCGCATTCGATAGGTCCGCAAAAAGGGGAGGGGGGAAGATAGCACTTTTCAGAGAAGAGAAATTTATTTTTTAATCTATAATCTCACACCCTCGTGCACTAGAATTTCTAATAGGTATTCTACACCTCAGAAAACGTTCACTCACAATCACAAACAGTGATTAAACTGAACTCAGAGTTCATTAAAATCGATACACACCCCTTTTCATCGTGGATCTTTCAATTGTTTAACGCGCGTGCCCTGTTTAAGGGATTGGAGAGTATAAAGAGTGGGGGAAAATGAAGTGAACTATGTTTCTCCTTGACTCCCATAATGTCCAGACTGTCAACTTCTCGGGTCTCAATGGTAGAGAATCTTTTGCTTTTTGTTATACTGCTGATGGCTCCTGGGGGCAATTGAGGGCGTCTTCGGGGCAAAGTGTTGTCCGTGCCTGTTGTAGACCCTTCATCTGTGTCAGCTCTCTCCCAACACAAAAACACCGTCCACCTAACAACCTCGACATCCAAATCCACAACTGTAACAATGTCGTGCACCCCTTTTAGATCCTTAAGATAAGAGAAGCCACAGCCGTAGGTCACGATAGAGGGTAGTTGTTTAGCGCCTAGAAGAAATACGAACACGTAAAAGAAAAAAATAAATGATGCATTATACACATTACCTATTATACAATATATACCTATACATGGTGTTGCAACCAAAAGACATATGAAGTAACGTTATTATGGATATTCATATATACATATTATATATATATGTATATATATATACAATATATTTACCGTATTATATGTATATACATATATATATTTAGTATATACTTATACATACATACATACGAACATATATTATATATACATATACACGTTAGCGATGTACGTCGGTGGTATACTGGCATTGATATTTTTATGGTTTTAAAAACAATAATGCAACAAGAACAAGTATTAGTGTCAGAAAGAGAGAACGAGAGAGCGAGAATGTTGAGAGAAAGTGTGAATGAGAGAGAAAGTTGGAGTGAAAGCGAGCGAGAGAAAGAGATAAATTCGGTTGTATGCGTTGCGAATTATATTCTGGCAAGAGAGCGAAAGGGACAGAGAGAATGAGAGAGAGAAAGAGAGAAAAGAGAGGAAAGGGTATATAAAAAAATAATAAGAAGAGCTCTTAATCCTGTTAGGCGATTCGGTTCGTCCTGAAATAAAGAGAGCGTCGATGATGGGCGGCAGATGAGAGTATCGCTATTGTTAATTGGTGGTAACGTTGGTCGCACGAAGCGGTGATTTCACAGAGAGACGTTCGCATAATTACACGCGCATAGGGATAGACAATAATTCTGTTCTTTAGTCGAGCAACACAGTTACGTTGCGTTGTTCGGTTCCACCGCCTGGCTAAGCTGCGACGATCGCAAAATGGCGGACACAGGCACGTTGTCTTATCCAATATGGCGGTCAGTCCTCGGTTCGACCACCTCGCGACTTTGTCTCACGATTAAAATCGGCACAGTGTCCTAAGAAAATGTTTCAAAGCATTTTCTGTCATCCCGCGAGTAATAGAACAGATTTCTATGCGACTCGATGGGTCCTTTGATGTAATTTCTTCAAAATTAAGCATCCGATTCGATGCAAGAAGTACCTAGGTAAAAGTTAACATCAGGAGAACTTGATTTCTCGTAGATTTAGATAATTGTTCGTTTAATTGTTGACCGTCGGACAATAGGCGCGACGCAGAGGGCCGTACGCAACGTAATTTTCGAGAACGCCGCAGGCTGTGCAACCATGGGGAAAAAAGAGGGCACGATGAAACGCGCGAGCAAAAAAAGATCCGTTGAACGAGGTGCGCTTCGACAGTGGAAACATATATAAAAAAAGCTCGTCAAGACGACGCGGAATAGTAATATATAACGTCCCGAAGACAATATCTTTAACGATTTTATTAAAGGAAGCTTATCGAGATTTACCTACGAGAGATGGCCTACGTTTTGCCACGTGTGTCCGAATCAAGATAGATTGTAAACGATTGTTCAGGATGTAGGGAAGAAGGGGAGATCCGAGAGTTTACGAGGATACAGAAACACAGGGAATGGTGCTGTTTTAGCTTAGAACACTGTCGACTCTTTCTTTCAAAGTTTTAGTTCTCTAGCCCTGCTTTAGCCTCACCAAGAGTGTCTTCACCGCACTAATTTTCCTCGTTGTCTCACACGATTCTTTCCGTTTCCTTGCAATCTTCGTAAAGACACACACACACACATACACAAACACTTGTCACTTGTCTGTCCTGTACTGAAAGATTGCGACAAACAGGCCCGGTTCATTTGGATTCACGACAATGCACAAAGAGAAATCTCACCGTACCCCATGGAACTTTCGGTTTTCGATCCTTTACGTCCTTTTAAGAGAAAACACCAAAAAAAAAAAGAAAAAGAAAATGAAATGGAAAAGAGAATGAAGGAAGAAGAGAATACCTTTATCCGTAAGATTATCTCTCGACAAACGCTAGAACACAAGTACAAGATTAACGTCAATACCTGTATATATCTTTCGCAAAGAAATCGTGGCCGGTGTCGAAGAGCCCCGGAGTCCCGAGACGCATCGGACACGCAACACAACGCGCATATGTATGCATATTTGTCCGTCGTCGGGTGCATTTTCGGTTCGCAACGCGACACAAAAACGCACACACTGTCACGCGCGCGCTTGCAATAGGTACCTCTCTCTCGTTAATAATAGGTCCACGCGGGGTCCGCGGGCTCTTCGATCATGTCGCGCGCACGTTCCTCGAATCAATTAATACATAACATACACATAATTACGTATCTGCCCCGCGGCGAGGTTACTTCACCGCTTTCCTCGGATCCCCGATGCAGGCTGAGTCCCTTTGGTTCAACCCTTTCAGACCGAAACTCGTCCCGCAAACGGGCTAACCATTTCGTTCCTTCGGACAAGTTCCAAGCAATACTCCTTTACCATCAACAACGCGTTCCCTGAACCAATCAACCTCGAATATACAGATTATTGTTCTGAACGAAATCTCTAAAACCAGTGACGCTCGTTAACCCCAGATACCAAAAACACAATAGATCTCTCGCAGAAATATTTTCCGGTGCAGAAATATTTGCACTTCCGGTTCGTAGTCTAGGGTTAACATTTAATTAACACATCAGGGAACGCGTCACCCTCATCCGTCCCTCATTTTTGCTGAATTCGTCTCTTGATGTCAAAAGTACACTCGATAATAAAACAAAAAAAATGAAGGTAACGGAACGTGGAGTCATCGTCTTTATAAATTTGTCCTCTTCGGAGCATGCTTTTGGGATTAAGGAAGAAAAAATATTTTAATCGGCGGGAACCAGGGTTCCGTAATTGACTCGAGGGACGAACCAAGGTGAAATGAGTTCGCTTCTCGAGGTGATAGAGTTCTGTGCCCGCAGAATCAAGGGGGACTGGAAACACGCGACAGGCGATCTGTAAATCCTGCGACGCGGCAAGTGCGAGAAAAAGGGACGACTCCATGCCGGGCAGAGTTTATCATTGATGAACCCTAGGCGAATAATATTTTTATAGAGAGAGTACTCTTCAAGAAAAGAAAAAAAAACAGATTCTACGATACATCGCGTTACATTATATTCTATATATTGTATTATTTTATATTTGTGTCATTGTATGCGCGCGCGCGTGCGTACGAAACTGTATACATCGTCCTATTCTGCTGGCAGATTTCAATTGTGTAGTTTAAACTAAAACTGTGCGAGAGGGAGAGAGAGCGAGAGAGAGAGAGAGTGTGTGAATTTAAAAAAAAACATAAGAGCGTGTAATATTCGTCGCGAGACGATCACGGACGTCCTTAGAAGGAGAACGCAAGTCTTCCTTTCGATCTGTGCTGCTCGAGGATCAATGATGATCCTCGGATCGCGTGTCTGCTTATTTTCCTGCGCATCATTATTTCCCGATATACTAGAGTTGCTCAAGTCAATACTCCGTAAGTCTTTTTGATACCCGTCGGAACGTTGATTCACCACCACCACCACCACCACCACCACCAACCCCCACCCCCACCCCCGCCTCTAGATCGCGAGTCTGTGGATCAGAATCGCGACCAGGAGAACGCCGGCTAACTTTCACCACTTGATCGACTAAAGCCTCCCCTCTTATTTACGAATACGTTCGCGAACTATACCGACAAGTTGGTCCCCGTTCGTCCTTCGACACGCAGAAACGTGTCAGAGCAACGGGAAATGGTCGAACAGGATTCGATTGCGTATACGCGGGACTGATCATGACTATAATCGCTAGACTGTGACCGGCTGAAATGAGTTTAAAAGCAATTTATCAGAAATATCTAATTTGACTCCAGCCTCTTCTAATCGATACAGGAAGCTTTACTTCCAGGTACATATCCACGCCTACCATAAAAATGTTAACACTAAATTTATTGTGTACATCCGTAATTTTCGATATAACAGATTCCTGGATTTATTCGATTATTTTCAATAAATGAATCTATATAATTTCGATAATTCTGAAATGTAAAACTGATCCTTCGGCCGTGGTAGACAAAGACAGCCGTAAAACTGATTATCATTTTATGAATTGTTGAAGCGCAAGGAAAGCAAGCATGAGGACGGTTGAAAAAAAACAAATTGGTAAACCCCGCGTACACGCAACCAGTTGCCCACGCGACCTTGTTTACGTTCGAAACGATCTCCGTTAACCTAAGGCCGATCGGCAAGCTGCGCGGATTCCTTGAAATCCGTATTCTTCCCTGAGTCATAAGCGTTTCTTCGAGGCGGAGTGTATTGACCTAAACGTGTCTGTCATAGTTTGTCATCGAGAGGCTTGAGCTCGTGGCATTCCGAAGAACGTTCTCGGCCAGAGTCGCAACCATGATCAAGGACCGCGCGCGAGAAGGGCAGAGAGTGGAGGAGGGCTAGTTTAATGTCTAAAACGAGTTTAAACAGGAAAAAAAGAAAAAGGAAAAAAGAAAACAGAGGCAAAAGTAATCAAAGAGTTCTATGTAAGTTGTTAAGTATCGATGAGAAACTTGATCAACATAGGTGTATTACTAATAGTAATCGTTAAATAAGTGTAATCTACGTTGTACCGATCGCCGAGGCTGTTCCCCGGCACAACCGGAAGTCCTCGAAGACTCCTCTCGGAGGACGTTATTTTTGGGCTGGGGAAACGGTTCCTTGGGTCGATTGTTTCTTACTATAATCAATTGTGTCTACGTTTTGCATCCGTTTGGCTGGCGAACACGCTTCAGAGAGGGGTTTTGAGAATGAGAAAGAAAGAGAGAAAGAAAGAGCGTGCGAATCGTTCTACGGAAGAGTCGGCCGTTTCGATCTGTGAGATTGATGATGAGACAAGATTTCGTTGGAAACACACACGACACACGGAGAAACTTCCGAACGATTCCCCGGACGATCGCGAGAGCTCCTTTGGTTTTGCCGGAGTGATACTTTTTCTATCGCGTTGACGAAGAAACGGCTTCCCTCGTAATTATATACTCGCTAATCGCTAATCGCAGAAGTTTTTCGTCTTAAGTTATTTCGCCTAAACCAGAAGCGGTCTAACGTAGTAGCATGTCACGAACAAAATAGGCAATATAAGACGACGGAGCGTCGTCAGCGACGACGGTCAAAGGAATAATTATTGTAATAAGAAAACGTCTTTCATTACTTTATTAAATCGCGAGTACAAGTCGTTGTTAGTTGAACAAAAAAAAAAGAAAAGAAAAATGAAACGTGAAACGTATAAACAAAACGGCACGGACGTGCGAGAAAGAATAGGGAGACCCGTTCGAGATAGGTCTTTGGTTTTTCGTCGGGTGCAAATTATATTCGAACGGACACGACGCGAGAGGAATAGAGAAATTGGAGAAGAATGTGTATTAAGATGTA
This sequence comes from Halictus quadricinctus, assembly GCA_028454245.1. Classification (NCBI taxonomy): domain Eukaryota; kingdom Metazoa; phylum Arthropoda; class Insecta; order Hymenoptera; family Halictidae; genus Halictus; species Halictus quadricinctus. Next base: position 5,477,924 of record CM052112.1, read on the forward strand.
AGAGAAACGATTATGTATCCTCGATGGGGGTGTTAAAACCAAAAACATATAGCGTTTAAACACTAAGTCAAGCGAGGCTACACCAGAGATATCGCACTGTGAACGAAAATATTTATATTTTTACTTGAGGAAAAAAATGAAGTTATAATAACGTTTGTAACGTCTAATTCCCTCCCCCGATCCGGTAAGGAGTGTTTATAACGTTATTTTTCTATAGTGTATATCGGACAAACAAATGAAAACGATTCTCAATTGTGTTATGACGAAACGTGTGCTTCTCAAGGTGACAAGCGCAGTCGAGACCCATATCGTGGATGCGAGTACACACAACACGATTATAGAATACGATTGTTATACTGTTGTTCAACCCACGGTTACGATTAAACTTGACTTCGTTCGCTTCGATTGTTTCTCGTCGTTTCAACTTTTATTGATTCTCTCTGTAAGGCAGCATTATAGTTGAATGTCTTTCTAGATGCTAGGGGAAGGGAAAGCGTGAGAGGGGAGAAACCGGGGGAGAAAAATGAGAATTCACGGGGTCGAAATGCGTTTCCCGCGGTGTTCATTACGAGTTTACCGTTTGTAAATACATATTATTTGTAATGACTGTGTGTGGAGAGAGAGAGAGAGAGAGAGAGAGAGAGAGAGAGAAGAAAAAACGCGATATTGACAGGAAAGCAAACAAGAGAAAACCCCCCCCCAAAAAAAAAGAAAAAGGAACCACGTGCTCTTTACTTTCGCTTCATACTCCGCTTGTGTTCGCTTCGCGGAAAGCGACATTTGGGACTGCGACAAAGATGAGAAAACGAGTAACATAAAAGAAGAGATAATAACGCTCTCTCAGTTCGGCGATCGTGAAGAAAAAAAAAGAAACAACACGTTTTCACGTGGACACACAACGGTCTTGGTGAAAGAAAAAAAGATACATTCTATCGATAGAATTACGGCTCGACGACCATATTTCTTAAAATCGTTCCTTTCTACCTTTGGGAAACGAGTCTGTACGTTTTGTTCTCTAACTGCGGTACCTGCGATCGAAGGTTCTCCACCTGAGATCTGCTCCATTCACGTTTCGTCGTAAGGTGGAAACAAAACATAACAAAAACGGAAGTGCTGGAAACTGTGGCGAGAGTGCAGTGTGGATGGTTATTAGCTGTATGAAATCATGTTACGTGTAATACTATGTACTGCAAGATTAGAATATAACATAAAACGGTGATGGCGTGTACTGCTGGAATGTAATACATGTATCGAGTTACCCCTAAATACAGCCATTTTATAATGGACGTCTGCCGCTGCTGCACCATCCTCTTCTCTCGTAAGTTATCCAAAGCTCGGGAACCTACGATTATTTTAAAGTTGTTCCGTTTCACTATATATTTCGCTGTTTAATCCGCTATCTATGACAGAGAACCATGTCGCATGCTTCATTAAAATTAACTGATAGAAATTTTTAATGTTGACGTGAAAATCAAGAATGGTTACATGAACAGTGAACGTTGTAAATGTCTGACTTAGAAATTCTTTATTAACAGAGAAATTAATATACCATGATCCATACAAATTAGCTTCTCAGGAGCATCTCGGCGCTACTACACCGTACCAAATCAATTTCATCGCTATCGTAAATCCTGTATCGCAGATATTCAAAAGATTAAGCTTCTTTTAGCTATATTACAATCATTAAAAGACCTATCAATAGGTTCCCAGAACGTGAAATGTTAATTAATCGAAAGTCTAGAACAATAATCCTCGAGTTTCGCTAGAGACATTGCATTATTCATTTGTACACCTAATAACCATGAAATATCAAAAGGTGGTCGCCTTAAGAATTACTCCTAATTACCAAACACCTTATTAATTCGAGCACTACTACCCCTGGCGAAAAGTACTTGACATAATTATGCCTCTACTATAGATATTATTGCCAAGACTTACGAGTGTCTTCAACAATAGCAAAACAATGATGAAATAGAAATAGCCATGTTTATATAAATAAAAATCTATTCTAATATTACTATAATATAGCTTACGCTTTTTAGTATATTTTCCGGTAATTTTTCAATGAATTTATCGTTTATTAAACGCTTTCTGCCAAGGATAGTATGGGGTACCATAGGACCAGAGTCCGTTATATCGCAGCCATCTAGTCCAAAGCACGTTTGATCATAACGTACGATTGAAGCTCTCCTCGCTCTTATAGAAAACGATATATTACAATGGATCGCCTGTGGATGGATATTTTTTTTTTATCCTTTTATTCTTAATTCCCGTATTTTTCCCTTAGCGTTATTTTGTAAATCCAGTATGATTTAGTTGAATCCTATTCTTCTGAACCCTAAATGGTCGTTTGTAATTTGATTTCGAAGAGCGATTAACTCGGAAATCCGGTACAAAACGACAGTTAATACAAAAAGAACGGCTTTTATGTAAAAACAGAATGAAATCTACTATCCCGAAAGTCTCTACTATGGTCTTGATTCGATCGATACCAATCCTTTGCAGGTGAAAGTGTATAGGGTAGTTACGTGTATAAAACATTTGGTAGAGGCATAAGATGTATCGATGAGAATTTATACATATGTATACATATTATATATATATATATATATGCATAGCTTTTTTCCTTAAATAATAAGACTTTCCTTCCCATGTTTAATGTACATTAAATCATCGTTTAATTAGAATACTGTATTAACTGATACGAAGAATGCTAAACGCGCGTGTAACGTCGATATCAATAGAATTCGATTTAATAATAATACAACGGATTTGGATTGCATCACTGTAAAATAACTAACAAATCGCGTAACCAAAATTATACAAATCTTGTTTGTCCATCAACGTCACTATAACATTAAAGTTCATCCCTGAGTAACGTATACCTGTTTTTACTGGGTGCTAGTTTCTTGAACGTGGATTCAGGTGGGGTTGTAGGCACCTTGATTTGACCCACAATTTGTGGCAATTCGTTATTACTAGTCTCCGGGCCATTATGGAACTCCCGGTGTAACTTTCCAGAATACAAGTCCTTCAGGAAAGCCTTAAGCTTACCCTCTATATGAATATCGTCAAAGTTTGGGAACAGGTACATATGCCTAAAACTATCTATAGCAATCAAAGGCAAATCAGCAGGTGTCTTCGCTAAATGATGGAGGGGGTGAGCAAATTTCAAACCATCTGCAGTCAGGAAATTGACATGTTCTGAAATCAGAGAGATTCATTTTGTTTTAGCTGGCCTACTTGTTAATCAAGGTGGATTTTCAATTCATTTACTTACGTTTTTCGTCTATTAACTGTTTTGAGACTACATCTTTGTACAATTTAATGCTCTCCACATCATCGGGAGCATGGAACAGTATGAGGAATGGTAGTCCCTCCTCTGTTAACTCCTCAGCATTCGCAAATGTAATTTCCCTCACAAGGGGAACACATTTCTCTTGTGCCCAAACATTCAGTTCATCAAAATTATGCAAGCTACCACGGTAGGTCTCATCCTCATCATTGGAGAGGGCCTTATCTGATCGGAAGACTATAATGGGCTCCCCTGGAGGATGCATAGATCTGCTTGCATTCCTATATTGCATTTAAGAGAAGATTGATGAACGTTTCTGTTTCTATATTTCGTTCGAATATTCGCAACGAAAAACATTGCAAAATACAATTGTAAACGAAAACTCTTAAATACAATCGGGACCCGTAAAACACGATCGAAAAACAGCTACTGCCCTCGCTTAACACGATTAAAAATTTGCCGAATTCAACAACCATAAAATACCATAATTTCGAAGTAACTTTTCGATCGCGTTATACGAGAGTAGTATGTAGCAACTTCACGATCGAATTTAATTCGATTTGCCCATAAACAATGCACACGAAAAATGCTGCAACCTCAAGGAACTGTGCGAAATGAAAAATCAGTCTAGATCATGCACATTGTTTTACTTACACCAAGTGAAAATATTCTCCAATGTCACAGTTTTGAGCAGAGCATGTGCTTGTTAGAGGAAACAAGAGAACCATTACGCACACACCCTCATACACCCATACGTAAAAATTCTTAAAAATGATTTCAATAATATTTTCGGAATATACGAGAATGTCACTCACCCAAAGCCAACTTGAAATTGACAGTCATCTTTGAGGTTGGTAGCAACCCTCCTGAACATCTTGTACTCAGGAACATCTTTCCTATCAAAGTATCCAATAATCATTCGCTTTTTGTCATCCAAGTTCATCAGTTCCTTCAGATCATAGAACTCCTTTATTGGGTCTTCCAGTTGCTTCTTTATGAACTCTTCAAAGGCGTCCACAGACCTTTGACCCCTGTACTCCCTCTTGGTTGGTTGACCATTTCTGATGACTTTCAGAGTTGGGTACTTGGTGATATGAAACCTCGAGGCAATACCAGCTAAAATCATAACGTCTCGCTTAGAGATTCGAACGATTCTGCTTCCGAGTTTACGTCGTAATTTTGATCTCGTTGGTTTACCCACATTCCCTGTCGCAATCTACTTTTGCCATAACTACTTTTCCCTGCTCAGGAAAAGCACGTCTTATCCTAGTTGCTGCTTCTTCGAAAGTTGGGGCTAATAAGTTACTAAAACGGCACCATTGTGCGTAAAAATTTATAAAGACCAATTCGTTCGATGCTGAAATAAAACGAGAACGAATGAGAACGGCGAACGAACCCTCGGGACGGTTTACGATTAGGTCAACGACGGCTTTATCTGTCTACCATTTCGTTTTGTTGTTTGCGACATCACGACTTACCAAGCGTCATATCAATATTTTGTTGAGTGAGTGATACTGCGCCTTCGTTTGCATCGTTCGCTAAACTGTTTGGTAAAAATGCCTAGAACCAAATGCGATGTATTTTTTAGAAGTATTTCTTATCGTTGGTTTATGTAACCTATACGTGGAATTTCGGTGCGTGTAATAAAATATTAATGCACAGAATTCAAGCGTGGGAATAGTTAACGTGTGGGTTTGGCGAGAAAATAAATTAAAACAACAGAGTGGGATGAGAAACGGCGTTTTTATTTTCCGGTGTAGTCTTTCGTGGCGTTAGAAGCGTGCAACGTCAGCAACAACAGCTTTTACGTGAAGCGGAATGAAGCGGGTATGGTTTGGGTGCTCAAGCGATTTTCCAAAGGTTTATTTAACAAATGTATTGGCAGAGTTATTGTCTTGTGTACATGTATAGGTTATGCCGCTATTTCGTGCTGTGAAACGAGACCAAGGGCCTTTAAAATTAGGCCCTGTGGCTAGCCTGACCCGATAACGGATCGTGGGCTTGCCGGGTGTTTGTGGGTCACCAATTGTGTGTCACCTTACGCGTGACCGGAGATTTTCGAAAATCTCTGTCTTTCGATTGCTCGTTTTTTTTCCGCTTCGGTTTGACGAAAAACGATAAACCGTAGTATCTCGGATATTACTCACCAGTAAACAGGCAAGTATAAGTACTTTGAAGTCGAAAATATCACAGAAGACCAACATCTCGTGATCTTAGATTATAAACTTGATCAGACACAAATTTTTTGAATAACCATCAGTAAGCAGCTGGCTCTGCGTCAAATTGCCACGAATTTGTAGTCAATCGAAGCCTAGTAAAATAATGTCGAGGCAACAGGCACGCCACAGGTAACACAAAAATTCTCTATACAGGTTCCGTAAGCCTGTCGGCGCTTTTGTTCGTCGTCGGCTTTACCTTCATATTCCCATACCAGGTCCACGTCAGAGAGTAAATGAGAGTGCTCACACCCGGGGTTTTAGTGTCCCCACTTTTCTGCATCATCTTTTTACCCTGGAACAGAACCTGCATCATCTTTTTAGCCTGTATTAGAATCTGCATCATCTTTTAGGCTGGATCAGAGCCTGCATAGAAGACCCTCTTCTAACGTAGAAGTAGCATCCACTCTGGCATTATTTGGAATCCACCGTTAATGATGCAGGTTCTAGTCCAGGCTAAAAAGATGATAAAGGTTCTGGTCCAGGCTAAAAACTAGACTAGGACAGCACTATATCGGAGACACTAAAATCCCGAGCGTGAGCACTCTCATTTCTTCTCTGTCCACGTCCCTTACCGTTGTTCTCTAGTTCCATTTCCGCGTGCGTGTATTCTAGGGATTGTAAAAGCTCCCCAGAGAAACACTAAAAATGATAATTGTTTGCGCTACATCGCTGAAACAGAGAATTGTTCAGACATATTGTGCCGCCGCTGGCGTTTAGATAACGAGAAAGCAAAGGCAAAAATCATCCACTCTCTAAACCCTACGCTACAAGATCATGACGACATCCGTGGCAAAGTGGAGAAACATCTATCCAAAAAGTTTTATCCGTACTTTGTTAGATAGCGCAGCCATCTTCTTCCGTTAACAACAACTAGATTTCTTACGCCCTCTACTCTGACGAACGATAAATCTTGTAACTAGATCCACGAGAACTTTAGCCACCGACAAGAAGATCTCGTCCAGGTTCTTGTCCATGCTAAGAATGAGTAGGGGGCAGCACTACATCGGGAACACCGAAACCTCGGGCGTGAGCACTCATATCCTTTCTGGTGCCACCAATCCAAAGTGCAGATTTTACAGAGCATTTCGATTTGGATAACATTATTTAAAAAGACTAAAAAAATCTCAAAAACACAACCGTCAATAAAAATTGAACGCTTCATACAAAAGAAATTCATTTTAAGATACATGGAATTTAAATGAATAGAATGTCAACTGTAGTATTAATAATATTATTTATACATATATATTTTTTTTAATATTACATCTTAAATCTGTATATACAAGCTCCTGCATTTATCAGGAATTTCTTTCTTTACTTTCTATATAACTATTATTGCGTTAGCTATTTCTCATTTGAATAGTTTTAGTAATACAATTAATAATTTACAAGATTGTACACACATACACAAGGGGTGAAACCCCGTCCAGGTTACGGCTTTCTATCATCGTTACATATACATCGTATAATGCAGAAATTTAATAAATAATTAAAGATTCCCATTCTCGAGACCATTTCCATGATATTTATAAAGAAAGAAAAGTACAAATCATTTGCCGATATCGGCAACAAGTGAGATCTGTCGATAATAAATCCTCAAACATGTCACAATATTTGGGTCGATCGAACAACCATGTATTATAAAATATACCTCACTGATTACAATTTTAATTATTCGATTAGCAAGATTCACGATTCTTTGTTTTCGCAAAAACTACAGTCTTAAATAGAAGCGTTTCATTTTTGTGCGTTTTGCTTTCGTTTTGTTATGCTTTATTTCCGCTTATTCTGCTATCAATGGGCTAGCATAAATAAATATTATTATTAAGTCAGAAGAAAGAACTTCGAGTTCTACCGGTTTATGGTACCCTCTTTCTCTTTCTTTCTCTCTATCTCCCTCTCCTTCTATTATACAGAGTGTCTTACAACTTGTAGAAAAGGAATTCATATAAAGATAATTTCTATGTATTTGACCTTGTTCTCATAACATAGCTATTTTGTACTGCCACAATTTCTTATAGTATTATATATAAAATAATAAATGGTACCGGTTCGACGCTGAATATAACAAAATATAAAAATGCAGGCTCGTATTTCAATGGAAGGCAGTCATTTTGAAAATGGAAGCACAAACTGTAATAACTGACACAAGAAACAGGGTCAAATAGAGCTCATGTCTATACGGGCTTTTTAATCATTTTCATACACCTCGTTCCTCGTTGAACTCGGTTTTACACGTTATGGCACACCCTGTACATTTACAGTGTAATAAAACTTTGAACTAACTCTGCGATTATTCGGTGAAAATTGCACCGCCACTCCGTTTCGCTCTCGAAACGTTCGAAACTTAATTATCATTTCCAACAAGCTTTGCATCGAATGAAGTTGATGATAGTATTCACGTCCGCAAGAACCTCTCATTTTCGTTCTTCTATTGAAAAAGCTTCGGTCAACGATACTTTTCGTTACAAGCAGACGATCTACGAGGAAGATCTACTTTTAGCGAGTACGGAAGACATTTTGGCGAACACTGATTTTCCACCCTTGAGAAACGTTTATGCGACTGTGCGCGTTAATCGTCGAGTTTACTGGCTTTTATCGACGAACGGGAGGCTTGAGTAAACACAGACAGTAGTACAGTTTAAAAGAAACGAGAAGAAATCAAATAAAAATGAAAATGTCTCCTGACTAGAAACTTGCATGGTCGAGCTGCAGGAGCTGGAAGGAGTATTCAGTGGCAGTAAAATGGTCGCAGAATCGCTCCAGAACCTTTCTAATTTACTCTACCAGTTTCTCTAACGTCCTGGAGATAGAGGTATCCGCGATCGTTAGTAAAACATTAGTTTCTACACGCGGCAGAACTGCATTACAGCTCCATGTGGCCTAGCGAATGGATATTCCTGATCCTTCGACGGATTCGCGAGAATCAAGGCACTTTGTGGCTCGTTCGATTGATCGATGTCGTTCGACGTTTTAGAGAATTTTCACTGATCTATCCTCTAATCGCTGTTTCAGTGATCGTCCCCGTGGAAGTGACCATTCCTGTTCAATGGCTGCCTTTCTGGTGCGTCTGATGGCCTGTTCCTCTTGAAGAATCCGCACTGTTAACAAACGGTGAAACAAATGATATTAGTGCCGTGTAAAAATTGCAGTTTGATTGCTTCTCTCGACGCAAAAAACATTTTAAAATTAATTTGCATGAACAAACCTTGTGTAGCAGATAGATAAGCAGCAAGAGGATGATGGTCCCAGCGCAAGCAGAAAGGACAACGACCCACAGAGGAATAACATCCGGCGCAGATGGTGTTGAGCTCGGTTCGACGTTCGTTTTGACTTCGCGACTCTTCACCACCTGTTCAGCAGGTGCGCCGATGAAAGGCTGTTTGGTGACACGTGCTACCAACTTGGTGGAGACCCTGACCTTCTCCTGGACGGCTACTTTCTTCAAGGTCCTCGCGTCTACCCTGTACCTAGCTCCGATCCAGACTTCCTGATCTTTCTTCAGAGGACCAACAACGCACCTCAATACGACACACTTGGCAGTGTCGCACGGACTGACCGGTCCATGAGTCCTCGGATCATTCTCATAATCAGCCTTCTCATCAAATTCACTCTCCTCAGCTATAAGATCCTTGTCCAAGTCCCTGGGATATCTATGCAGCCTCTCGAACTTCTTGAACTCCCTCACTTCCACCATATCGCTCTCGCGTTTGAATCGACCAGCAGCATCACTGCTTTGAGTATTAGTTTCGTCGAAGGACTCGCGACCATCTCTTCCATGGATCCTGCTGGTGACTCTCCTGTCCTCTGTCCTCCTCTCTTCGTGAGTGCTAGAGTACCTGGACTCGTAATCAACGTCCCCGGTATGGCTAGAATCCTCGCTCCAAGATTTGCTGTACCCACTCGATCCTCTACCTTGATAACTCCCACGCGGATCCAAGGTGTAAGAACGTTCCTCGGTATAACTAAACGACCCTTGCAGAGGGAACCTTCGACTGTCCTTCAGAACGATGAACCCTTTCCCATGCGAATCAACCAGAAGCTCGCCCTCCATTCTCAAAAACCGACTATCCCGAGGTTCAGTAATGTCAGAGACATAACTAGAATCGCCATATCGATCCTGAAGAGGGAACATGGATCCATCCTGGAACTCTATGTACTCTCTCTTGTCACCTGAAGTTCTGAACCTGCCCATGAACTGAACATAGTGTCTACCCTGTCTGTTGAGCAGTTCGTAAGTAGACGACTTCGACAGAGAGCCAAACAGAGTCTCCAATTCCTGTGTAGAGCTGACGTTACGCAGCTTGAATCCGAATTCACCTCCACCGATGGTCTCTTCCCGATCACCGGTGATCAATCCGCTTTCTGACCCAGCAGATATTCCATGTTGACGTGTTCGTTGCTCAAGCTTATACTCCTCTTCTTGTACTCGTCTCCGTTCTTCCTCGAGTCTGTGCAACTCTTCTTGTTGAGCTACCTGGATCCTCTTAGCCTCCTCCGCTTCTTGTTTTCTTCTTCGTTCCTCCTCGTCGTGTCTCCTTCGCTCCTCGTCGAGTTGTCTTCTTCGTTCCTCTGCCTGTCTCCTCTGTTCCTGTTCCTGACGTGTCTGGTAGAACAAACGTCGTTGCTCTTCTTGTTCCCTGAGCTGTTCCTGATACGTTTGATCAGAATCGAGTGAACCGGAAACTGTGTGGCCTCCCGTCTCACCCCAGCGACTTTCGACAGTTTCCGAGTGATTTATACGACTTCGGTAGTGCTCGTCCAGGTTGGGAATCCTTGAACCCAAGCCATCGTCGTCGCTCGAGCGGAAACCGCCGCCTAAAGTGTCAGAGCCACTATAACCACCGGATTCCGTGTGAAACACCACGCCTCGGTTGCTACCGTATAGATTTCCGGTGTTGATGGAACTCGTGCCGGAGTTGTTTTGAGTGTAGGTGGTGACGAGGACGTCTGGCTTGTCTCCTGTCGTGGATAACTGTATCCTTCTGGTTTCGCTAGCAACGGCGTTCGACGACGACGAGGAGGAGGAGGAATGACGCGTTTTCTGGATGCTCGAACTGTCCCCGCTGTTCATCTCGGAATCCTCTTTCTGGCTGGCTTTGTTTCGATCAGCGTCGAACCCTCTTTGAACGTTGATCGTTTTGCCGGATTGAGACTCGTCTAGGATAACGCCCGACGGGTCCGCGTGATGGCCGTACAGTTTTCTGCGTTGGTCCAACTGGAAAGAGTTTGAGGTTAGTGGGCTATTAGCGTACCAAAATGCCGCATCGTAAGATGATACTGTTTACAAAAACCATGCAAAACTTTCCTCGAAAATCATCCGAATTTCACAAAAATACATTCTCAAGTCGTAGAGGTTTTGACACTGCGAGTAGGCCTTACAGGGTGTTCTATTATAGTTGGAAGAAAATTTAAATTTTCTCCCACATATAGTCGAACACCCTGTAGAGTATATCACGAAGCTAAGATATATTCAATGGAAAGGATTTCATGGGGGCGATAGGTGCAGTGGGATTGTTCAGTTTTTTAAATTAGGTATTCTAGAGTGATAATAATAATAATCATTCAGCTGCAAATCACCTTCAAGCTAAGATAATTCGCATTCGCGCTCTCGCAGGCGATTGGTCCAGAAGTCTCGGGTTGCTCCAGCAAGTACAGCAACTCATTTCCAGCCAGGGTCTGCGCGGGCCAAATGAGGAAGACTTCCGCTTCAATAACATCCGATGGGCCCAAATTCCTAATAGTATAATTGTGCATCATGGCAGGACCAAACTCCATCTCAGTCGTCGCGTTCGTTTCGCTGGTGTAGTTGTCAGGATCGTAATAGAGATCCTTCGGTTTGCTTTCACCGTCCACGCGTAGATCAGTCTCGATCCAAATCGGCAGTTTCAAAGTGTACGTGTTGTCGTCGACAGTGATCGGATTCTCTGGATTGGTAGTATTCACGTCCATCTCAAATTCGTAAACAGGTTTCATTCCGTGCGAGGTAACAGGTTGCAGAAGGACCTTGAACTTCACCAGGCCGTGTTTTTGCAAAGGATTGCCAATGTCGCAGCGAAGGGTATTGTTGTTCGATTGCTTTGGCGCTGAACACTGCACAGGAACCCCCATAGTCTCGATCTTCTCCACCTTTATGTAATCAATACCAGCTGGCAGTTTTAAGTTGTATGTCGACTCGAATGCATCCTCGCCCATGTTCTGCACCAATACGTCCAATTCCAGACGTTTTCCGGACCCCAAAAGATACTTGAGGACATTTGATGTCACGTTCATCTGGAGATCCGGTATGCACACGTTATCAGATCCGCAGTTCTTCCGGATCGACAAAGAATCCTTCCTAGATGTTGTAGATCCTAGAACTGGATGCAGAGGAAGTCTCGGATCTCGGGGCCTGTTGTCTCCAAAGCGTTCTTCGTCGAGGCTCATGCGCATCTCGGCGTCCAATGATGTCAGCTTGTCACGGATGTTCGGTGCGATGTATACCTGTTGATAGTGCGACACGTTTCAGTATGGAAGTGATTGTTGGTGTCCTAGTGTTCTAGTGTTAAAGACTGACGAGCTAAAGGGAATTTTGTAGCCCAGGCCTGAGGAACATCTTCCTGGGGGCCGGGCCTGTTCCAGCCCAAAAGTATGATAAATAGTATTTAATCAACATCGATACTAACCTGAACAGTCCGACAGAACTGTCGATCCTGATCCACAGTGATCGTGCGGTTCATCGTGTTCCTGCCTTCCAGCTCCAAGAAGAACAGCCTAGGGTTCTTCGTCTTCTTCACGTCCAGGACATACTGAATATTAAAAGTATGGCTGGGAAAGACGCCTTCTCCGCTATACTTGAAGCAAGCCCTCAACGGGAAGCAAGTAACCCTGCTGCCATCGGACAAAGTACAGTTCCTATCGTCCAACGAGATCAATTTCGACTCTTGATCAAACGTCACATAGGAATCCATTTTGATGACCGGCCGGGATCTGAAGAACACAGCTGTGCTCGACTCGTAGGCACCGACAACTAGGTCAGGATAGTGGTTTCCGTCAAGGTCAAGGCCGCCAGAAACGGAAAATCCGAAAGTCTGCATGTTCATCGGGAGCTTGAGGTCTTCGGCGTAGATCACCTGAGAGTATTTTTCTAGGACACCCGTCGAGGAACCATGGTAGATGTAGACAGCACCGCGGCTGTCATGGAGACCACCATAAGGAGCACCCACGGCGAAGTCGCCATAACCGTCACGGTCAATATCTCCCAGTGAGGTCAGTGACAAACCGAATCGTCCGCGGTTGCTCTCCCCGTCTCTGGATAACGATAAACAATTATCAGGTGAAAGAGTTGTAGAAATTTTTCATTTGTTCGACGAGTGGTCCAAACTACTGATCCAATGATAACTTCGTTGTTTTTCTAGCATCTATTCTCTTGAAAATTACGGGCAATCTCAATAAATTTAGTATTGCCACTTTTATAAGACATCCAAGTTCAAAACTGTTAAAAATCAAGGTACGCAGCTAAGGGGTTAACTGTTTTCACCATGTTTCGCAACATCAATCTTGTTAATAGAAGAAATAATGATTGAGAAATACCTAAAGTCGACTTTGCGGAATTTTTCAGGTCCGGCGCCTTGATAGATCACGTACACCCTTCCGGTCTCGATGGTCATTTCCGGGTTATCAGGCACGGTGTACATAGGCGCGCCAACTATAAGATCGTCCAAGCCGTCGCCATCGATATCACCGGAAGCCACAGCATAACCGAAATAAGCTCCCATTTGTTCGCCAGTAATGTTACGGTGATTCGTCATGTTCGAAGTAAAGAGAATAACCTGTGATCAGACATTTTTATGAATTAATAACTCTCCCATATTTCAACCACACTTTACTACCTAGATCACCAACCGGTAAAATTCAGAAACGATTGAAACTTACAATTCCAATTAACCATTATATTCAAACGTTCACTCTTGGCAAACAGAGTTATTGAAAAACCTGTAGAAACTTGTCAAAAAGTGACAATTTGTTTAAGAATGTTTCGTTTTATGACTGAAAGTCACTGGTACATGCTATTTTATTGAATTTATTTATATTGCCAATGTTGTAATACGTATATGCTTGAATTAAGAAATTTATTTCGACAGTTCCGGAATAAAAAACCTGGAACCCGATGATTTGACCAGCGCTGGTAGGTTGTAGGGTTAAAGGTTGAATTGCTACCGAGGGATTGGTACCATTGATCGTAAGTCGGTACCCTTTTCCCGAGAAAGCAATAAATTTGTCGGGGACGGGTTACTTTCACTGGAGGAATTAATTTCAATCGTTTCTTTTCCCGGCGATTACGTGTTAATATTTCATGAGCATACTTTGCCAAGGAGATCGGAGCCGCGAGGCACGCCGACAGCCGTGCCGCTGTCGCCATTTCCCATAAAGTCCCCGACCGTGACGGAATAACCCATGTAGCTATCGTCCTCTTTCGCCGGTCCTTCCTTGGTGAACATTATTTTCGAGCGGCTGTGCAACGGCTGTGAAAATGCTTGGCCTGCAAACCAACCGGACCATTCAGGAAATCGGCCGAGAGAGCACACCGGCTTTCAACACATAGTTTTCCAAACACGTTTTCGTTATTGACTACGACCAAAGGTATTTCAAAATCACAACTCGCTAACACAAACACAAACGCAGTGACCGTATAGGTCCTGTACAGTGCATTTCCGATTCCATGGTAAAACCAGAAAGGGGATGATACTGCAGAAAGAAGCACAGATCGAAATCAAATGTTCTATGGTCCATGTTAGATCCTTTAAATCATTAAAAGAGCTTCCATAATTCTTTCGATCTCTGCAAAGAAGTTGAAAATATGGAATAACATTTTTATCATGTAAAGCTCGAGAAAATCTGATTTGAACATTCGTCAGGTTCTCAAGTATTAGTACAGTGAATTCTAGATATATGTCAACAACATGGGTCTTGCGACATACCCGAACCGTGTTATGTTTACACTCCTCGGAGTCCAAGGCCTCTTGAGTGATAGTGGGGATAATTCCGCGATGTTTATCATCCAGGCCTTGGCGACATATACAGAGAAATCACTGTATTTACAAATAGAATCGTCAGGTCATGAATGTTAAAATTCGATTTTCTCGAAAAGAAAATTTTATTCCACGTTTTCAACTTATTTCTAGGTGCAGATTCACTCCCTTTCAGGCTGTACCATTAAACCGGAAATACGCTGTATATGTATACTACAGCAAAGGTGTTAATTCTTTTATAATATTATATTGCAATAATTATGTTTGCAATTGTATTGTAAATATGGATTCTAATAAATGGATTGCAACACATGGAACGTCCTCCTGAAGATTGATTTTCTTTATAGAAGATTAATTCGTTTACAAATATGTTTATTGCCGATCAGAATGGTTGAACTGTACTTTGAATGAAAGAAAAATGGAAGTTAAAATGTATAAAATCTGCAATCTATTGAAATAGTTAAAAAGTATAGAAATTAATGGATTAGAATATGTAATTATTTGTTTCTAAACGTCATCTGGATAGATAGTTCTTTGATTGACTAACGGCAAGATGATAAATAGACGTTGCATGACAACCGATGTCCAATATCTCAAAGTCTAGACGTTGATAAATCTCAGACCTTTTCTGAAAGTATGTCTGCACGCGAAAAATGTGACGGTGACTGGTGATATACGACGTCATCCGCCATTGCTTGCCATAATGATCGCTTAAATATCGTATTCTAACCAGTTAAAATCTATTACACAAATCTATCAGATCTATTTCTTCTTTTCTGTTTCTACACGTTCTGTAAATAATATTTTTAACAGTCTCGAGTGAACGAGAAACTTAAGTAAATATTTATGAAAATATTTTCAATATTCCTATAACCGCGGTTTGGTCGATAAATTCATAAGATTTGCAATCTAATATTAAAAATTGTAATTTCCAAGTTTCGAAAAGTAGGATATCCCATAAGTTGGAATCCATCGTCGACAATCCTACGTAAAACGAGAATGGCAATCGCAGTCAGAAAACGCGTGGAAATAACACGCTGGTAAATCGTAAGCCGTTTAACATTATTATTAATCTAGCTTCTAAGCACAGTTTTTATGAATGACGACTGAGGTATTATTCTGTTTCGCTATCGTCAGGCATACTGTCAACTAAATAGCAGCAGTGTCAGGTGGACTTTCAAGTCGATTAGATACATATTATTATTATTATTATTTCTTTTATTATTATTATTATTATTATTAATTAATTTAGCTGAGCTTCGCATTACTCTGGCTGCCGCGCGAAGCTGTAGAAAGCGGGCCTGCACCTGTTAAATTATCGCCACCCTCGACTCACCTGGCAGTAATTAATAAGTACTAATGCCACACGGTGCATTAATCTTCAATCGGATATTAATCACTGTGTGCGTGGGGGAGGGGCTGAGGGGCGTACGAGAGGCCTGAAACTGTCACGCGCGCAGGATTGCCTTATGCTAATTACTATACCGAAACGGTGCAAAGCGTCCGTCCGTTTCGTTTCGTTCGAACGCGACACTCATGGGCGTGACAGTTCGCCGCGCGGTTCGTACCGAGAATTATTAATTACAGGCATCGTGTTAATCGCGGGTGAAACAAGTGGAAGAAGCCGTATGACCTAGTAATTAATGGAAATTAATTGGGGCCACTGCCAAGCATGTGTAAACGCTCGGAGATTGCGATTACGTACTGCTGCTCCTTTCAAATAGTTTCGAACGGCGTCGACGTTCACCGACGGTCTGCGAGGATCTTCTTCCTCGTGGAAAACTGATTATCTGTCGACATCTTATTATCTCTTCTCTAAGTTTAATATCTCTTCTAATTTATTCATTAAGTACGAAATTATATTCAATATTGCGTATACTCCTGATTGGAATTGGCTCGTTGTCAGGCACAGTTATGTTCGTTTCTATGGATTTTATGCGTTTATGAGAACATGGTGCAGAATAAAAATTTGCTAAGTGAATTGTAACAAACCCAAGTTTTAACAATTTTACTAAATCAAAAAATAATTAAATTCACGTAATGCTCGTACAGTTTTGTGTTTCATCGATTCATTTTCTTTTTTATAAATGCATAGAGTTCGCAGTAATTTGAAATTTCAAGTAATTTGAAAATCAGTTTGCCACGAATTTTTGAAATCAGCAAGGAACATCATCTTTCGCGAACGTCGACGGAAACAACTGTGTTCGGAGCATCAAGCAACAATTTGTTAATGAGGTCCGAGACTGAAAGTTGATTAGAGGTTTAAGGGCTGGGTGTGGGGTGGGGGGCGCTGGTTTTGCACGACGGCGTTGATAGGCGTCGTTCCGATTAGGATCGCCTGCAAATTAACGCGGTACCTGATGCATCTGCTTCGGGTGTGAACAACATCGTCTCTACGAACTTCAACCTCATAGCGGTGCTGATCGAGTATATCTGACCTGTAATTGTTTAACGAACGTCTCCTCAAAAGTCGCTCTAACAGTTCACGGAGAGCTCGGGTGAACCGGAAGTCGTTCCCATCGCCCAGGCGTTACCAAAGCTCGAACTTCCGTGTCTTTGATTAGTATAGAAAGTGACTTTACGCCGTCCAATTAGTTTCGGGGTGATAGATCCGAGGCGATTCGATCGAGATTTTTAGAATAAGCCGATTATTTTTGGGCCAGAATTTAGAAACCTTCTCTAATTTGTAATTTTGATTATTGGTGCGGTTATCTAATTAGCGTTAACCCCTAGTGCTTAAAGATCAGCGACAGTATCTTCAAGTACAATCAGAATTCGAAGTAATTGCAAATTTCGTTGGTTCTTTTCAATCGACAAGTGAACAATTTTACTATTGTATATTTGTAAAAGTTTTCACTTTTAGTGCTGACAATTGGTGCTGCGAATAATTCATTGTTTTACCCATGTACTATGCACATACTATGTACATAATATTTAAACGTTTCATTTGAATTAATTCTTTAATTTTCGTATCGCTAAAGTACGTGTTTTGGACAAGATTTATTTATGGACAGCATTTAGTTTTGTTTAATGCTCTCTGTTTGGAAATCAAAATGAATTTATTTGATAAAAGACATTCAATAAAAGAATGGTGAGTTTCACTCTGTTCTGGAATAATAAACGATTAATTGAATTTCGTATGTTGCCTTGTAATCAAGAGAAATGTCTTAGTATAAAGTGACAATAAATTTGAAATTCTGTCTTATTAGAAATATTTGAAACGACTCGATAAAAGAGTTGAATTTGTCAGATCGTTGGCTATTTGATTAATTGTAAATCGTACCGGTATATAAATATTTATGAGTGACATCACGCGGGACGTCTTTGTAAGGCAATTTTGATTGCAAAACGGTGACACAGATTTAACAAAGACCGTGAATAGGGAAAGAGCCTTACCTTGCCAGTACCAACTGCCTGGTGCTCCGATGAAGAGCCTCTCACCGTTCTGAAACAAATAGAAAGGTGTGCCATTAAGGGAATTAGTCGTTGTCAAATAACTAACGACGTAAAGCACTTTAGTTAACTGTCTTTATCAGGGGGATTTATTTGACTATCCCTGATACTTAGCACTAGTCAATCAATTCAGGACGAATGAAATTGTTTAGATTACGGGGAAAGCAAACGAAAGTGTCTTGAATAATTACTTAACACGCAGTAAATGTCAAGCAAAAGTCACGCAAAATTGGAACAACTAATTCAAGAATTTTTGTAATGCAAATAAATATGTTGCATCTGTAAAATCACACTCGTTAGCTAAAATCAATAACACTTTTATTTTATTCTGACTCCAAGGAATTTTCTCTTAGCTGAAAGCTAATAGAATTTTCAAATTTTTACCTGCATTCAGTTTGCATAAAATAATATATCAAAATTTAAGAGTGCATAAAAGTAAATAAAATTACACAATTTTAATGTTCTTTAAAAGAATTTTAATTGTAGCATTAACGCGAATAAATGGATTTACTTATTAATTTCCTAAGAAATCACTTCTACAATTTCGACGATCATATAACAAAATATTTTATGAGAATTATTTCAATCGGCTATTTTATATATTACTTCTTCCAACAAGGAATCTCGGAAAGTAAAAACAAAGTAAGAATTCTATTAATTCCGGTTACAATTTCTTGTCCATCGTGTACCAGTCATTTACGTTCGCCATAAATGCAGGCATTCCTCAGGCATCCCATAATTTCTGACCCAGCAATAATTTATTTCCTGTTTAACATTTTTCACATACGTTTGCGCTAGACCGTCGCAAGTAGTATAGGCGTGCATGCGTCGGACGGGCAAAGCCTGCGTGAAAGTTTCATGTTCCATGCATGGGAACAACCGATAGGAAGGTTCAACCGCGATAGGTATGTCGATGATTTCAAGTGGCACTCGAGTGGCTCATGCACCGATTAAGTACTATACAGCATCGAGCATCGAAGACCGTGTGTTCGATCCAAGTGCGTCGTTTTATCACCCAGCCGTGATGTTACGACACGTTTCTCAAGTTGATCCGCGGGTACAATCTTGAAATTTATTAGTTTTTGATTGTCCTAATTCGCGGTGTTACTCGAACAAAGCTTTAAATAACGCTTCAGGCTTCGCTTTGCGTAAAGTGCGTTTCAAGGAAACTGTTATACCTTCGTAGTTGTTTTGCAATGATTTATTTCAATGTTTGTTTCACGATTACTCTAATATCATAATGATGGGAAACAATTGAGTAAATTCATTCGAATTTGTAACGGTAAAAATATTAGATTGCCCGGAAAGTTCTTCTCCGTAGATAAGGTAGAGTGGCCACGTTACCGACAAAAATAAGCGATTGTATTTATAAAATTTCTCTAAAATTGAGGAACGAAGAACGAGTCAATCTCTGATGTTCAAAACAATATGCATCTGTGCTTATTGCGTTCTAAAGGAACTCGTGGCAGAGGCAGTGAATAAGATTAAAATCTTATAGATCGCGCAGTTTAGATTTCGATTGGCGATTTTGCAGCAAACTCGTCGAGATCGTAGCAAGCTTCTATCGCGGAGGCCTCCGTAAAATTTAACATGCGTGGAGCAATGTACGACGCACGCGCGAGCGAATAAATGTGCAGCCGCAGCATACATGCTGGCCGCTGATTTATCGTATCTCTGGTTTGCGCGCGAGCCGTCTCCTTATCTTCGTCATTATCTAGCGAATTATAGAAAAACTTTCGTGGGTGGGTCCGTTTCCTCGGTGAGACGCCTGCGGCCACGAAAAATCGGCATGCCATATCGAGTTCGTTGGTTTCATGTATTGCATTATAAATAGACTGCGCTTTTTATGCATTCACGGCGCATACGGTTATCTAGAAGTCAGCATCGTGAACGATTTTACCGCTACTTCATTTTGTTTTGTTTAATACCAGCGACTAAGGGAACTGTGGATCTTTATGCAAAATCTTGTTTTCATTATTTCACTAAAGTCTGAAACAGACCTTTCTTGACAGCTCATCGATCAAAGCGATAATTATCCCGCGTTAGGTCGGCCGCGTCATTAAATTGTTACTGTCGTTTATTGAAACTTAATATTCCATCGAGAGGCTGGCGACCGTGGCGGGCCTCGTTAGCAGAGTATTTACCGAGGTTGAGAGCTTGTAAAGCCGGCTGGCTAGCACGCGATGTCTTTATGTTTTACACGGTGTAACGGTAAGACTCCCACAGTCTTATCTAACGGCGGTGCAACAGTAGTAAAGATTATGTCCCGCGTACATATTAATCAACGGTTCCGCGTGAATGGTCGTAAGAAGCTCAACCCATTCGAGACACGACGCACGATTATATCATGCAATATGAATGAGATCGGGCGACGAGTATCCCGGACAGAAATACAATTAGAATTTCGAGCTACCTGGCTCGATAATAAAATGGAAAACATATTTTGCAATGTGTTCGTGCCATTTCATGGAACATATCTTGCTTTTCGCCCTTGTTCCAAGACAAAAATATTTTTGAGGAATGAAAAAATGATCCTAGGTAGATCGCTGTACGATTTTTCTTCGCAGAGTTACAATGAGCTAACAGCCTGATTGATTCAACGAGCCTGAGCGTCTCTGTTCGATTTTTGATTAGGGCCATTCGATGACGAAAATATTTTTATTAGCAGCGTTGCGTCTCGTGCAGCCGGATAAGTAAGAACAGGTCGAAAGCAAGTGGAAGGATTCGAAAAATCAGAACACGTGGCCAGGACATAGCAGCTACGTCCTGGATCGAATCTCGAGGATCCACTCGGAGTTGAACAGCACGTGGCCCGCTGGTGAAAAATTCGCTGAAACACTAGACCTGTGTGCAAATCTCTAGTTAGTCGCGGTATCTCGTATAGAATCGGCCGTTCGCGACCCCTGTTGCTGGCAGCTGCGTTGACCCCTGACAGAAGGGGTCGCCACCACTCAAGGCCCCGCTTAAATATCACCGGGATCAAAGTGTTAATCGCGGGACAATGTCGGCGCGTTCTCTCGCCGGTGCACCTACGCGCCGATGCAGTCCGACGCCCACGCGCTGCATAGAATAGAATACAACACGGGGAATTCCGCGGATCGAACAAGGAACGAGATGCACGGAAACGCAGGAGAGCCTGATGGAGAAGATGGGAGAGTTACCGTCCACCTCGAGATGATTGGTAGTTCGAAGTGCTGCGGGTCCTTGTTCAGATGCAGCCAGCAACGGAACCCCGGATCTTCTAAATTGTTTAATAACGATACTTCTGGCGTGTATGCGAAATTACAGTGCCCAGAAAGTACACAGCTCTCCGCGGCTGAAATTGATAGTCGGCAATTGATCCAATCCCGAGGGCTTTGTAAAAGTTGGCTCAGAGACACGTTTCTGTTTCGGCACCTTCGCTTTTCGAATTATCCTATTAGCCCCGTTGCATTTAAGATTCCAGTGATTAGAATTTCACAGAAATTGTGTGAAAATATTAAAACAAACTTTGTTGTAAATTCAGGTTTTTATATCTTAATTTATTATATAATCTCCATCATTCAATCCCACTCTTATAAAAATCCAGGGTTCGTGAAGCAAAATATTTTCTCAAGGTGCCTTCTTACATCTTCCACAGAAGTGAATGTTTTATTTCTGAAGTAATGCTCCAGAGATCTGAAAAGATGATAGTCACAGGCAGCTGAACCAACGTTGACACTTGTTGACCTTCATTGCATCTCCATAAACATCGCAAATTTTCTTTGTTGTTACCTTTGCATTAAGTTCCGCAGGAAAATGAAAAAGTATGCAATGACGAATATGACCCTCGGAAGGTACGGACGCCGCCATTTTATTACAGGGTTGTAAACAAAATTTTAGAATATTTAGAACACAGGCTGCTTTACCGAAAACTGTAAAAGAATACGTGTTTCCTCTTCAACGATCGGTACAGAACTAAAGGCAAAATGATTGATTACTTCTGGGTACGCGTAATATATGAATTTTTCCGTGATCTGATGCCAGTCTCGTTCAAAACGAAGCACGTCTTTATTTCAGCGAAGCTTTTAAAGTCAGACGTTCCATATTAGGTGCAGTCGGCTTGCACGTTGCGACTATTTGCAGAACACGATAAAAAGAAAGAGGGGAAACACCGTAGAGATAGCAGGAGGAGAAAAGCAAAGAGGAATCTTTTTCTCGAAGTGGGACACAGACCGAGAGAGAGGGAGAGAGAGAGAGAGAGAGGGCGGGAAGCGAAAATGTGACGGCACCGACCGGATTCCCTGGTTCGGTTCCGGCGAAAGGTCCGTGTCTAGTTTCGTTTTACTCTGCTTATCATGAGAAATGGCGGCCGTTTATAAAACAATGCGACCGCTAAGGGAGGAGGACCACCGGCGCGTAGGTGGCCTCCTCGCAACGCTGCCCGACGCTGAACACGGAACACGGTGACAGAACGAAATGTCCGTGCCTTAAATGGCCACCTGAGACTTCTCCTGGTTTGCTGTTGCTGTTGCTGTTCGCCGCTGCCGTGTCGCGAGTGCCCTTTTTCCCTTCCCCCGGGACTATCTCTTTCTGCGCCGGGATTACGCGTATGTACGCGTTACGAACATGAGTGCGAGACGTCGACGCGACAAAGGGCATCGCTGCCGCTCGAAACCGGGAATTTTTCGCGTTGCCATTCGGAATATGGTACCAGTAATGTTCGGTCGGTAATGATAGGCTTTTTTAACCCTTAACACGATTTATTCTAATTTCTTTAAAAATTTTGTATACCCCTCTGATATAAAGTGATTCAGAATATTAATTTTTTGTAAATTTACATGCATCAAGTTAGCGTACAATATGAAATCGGAAATTTCTGAGAAACCTTTTTGATAATACAAACATTTTTGGTGAATTTATTCAAACGAATGAATTTGTTCAATTGTTGCTTTATTTTCTGTGAGAATAAATCCGAAACAGTCGAGTAATGTAAACTAATTGTAGGAATCGCGAGTGAACTAGAATAATTCATGAAATAAGAGCAATCACTGAAATGGCCGCAGCATGGTTCGCGCTAGAGCGTCGAGGATAACTTAGGGTCTAAGAAGAATAATAGGAATGCATTTTCACTGCGTGCTTCACCCCCCCCTCCCCCCGCGCCACGATAAGTAATCTTTGCTCCATTAGGACCCATGCGAACGATACTTGTAAGCGCTGTCGTGTTATAAACGACACGCTTTGCACTGTAATTCTGCCGGATCTCCGACTTTATGCTGTTGAGTCACTGCATTTGCATTAGGTGCTTCCTTCTTGCGGCCTATGACTATTACTGCGCAGATGTCTACAATTAGATCCGTTTCTATGCAATAAAGAAACGGAAATTAATATTCAGCTCGCTAACGTGGCCATTTTTGATTCCCGAGCGCTTATGCAAAGCTGAAATTAAATTACTTGTATTAATATAATATTTTCAAAAAATAAAATTATTGTCTATACTATACTCTTCGTAGTACATTAATTATTATACTCTTGAATAGCCTTCACTATATTTCAGTAACTATTACTTCACTATTCACTATGGAGATCCTACAGATGCATGAAGTTCGATTAGAGAACATATAGGCGTACAATAAATTCTTTTCTCCATTAAATTCTGAACGATGAATTTCCAATCACTATAACCACAAAATAAATCGTGGGGCAAGGGGTTGAAATCAGTATCACAGAATCGCTGCAAAAGGAAGAGCGAAACTTTTCAGCGCGCGTTCTCAGGCTTGCAGATAAACACGTGTGCCCGAGTGCACTGGATCGGAGGATAGTACGCGTCCGAGTCTACTATATCCGAGGAAATAAAAATTCCGGGTAACATCGTGTTCTGCATATGTCAACATTGTTTCGCGGCAAACACGTGTGCAGGCTCGAGCGTGAGCCATTAATTTCCTGGCGGGGCAGACGGTGGAGTATCTATGACAGAAACTTACTGACGCTATCTGGGAAACATCTCGGTTACGTCAGCGCATCGAACGAGACAGAATGCGGTTCCGTATAGTATGCGCCGCAAAGCGTTGCAGAGCGTTGCAGAGCGTTGCAGAGCGTGGCGCCAGTCCGGTGCATTTTAGGGGCCGCTTTTGTACATGCTCGCGCAGAAAAGTTATTATTTGTAGGCCGGCTCTGGCTGCGCCGATCCACGGGCCGATTCGCACGGTGAGCGAACAATGGATCCTCCTCGTCGGCCAACAATGTCAAACGTGCGACCGAGTCACGTGCACGCCCAATGGCCCGATGCACACGGGTGCAATAACCGTGACTACCGTGTTCCGGCGCCATCCGGGCCCCTCTGGGTCCCCGGAATCATCCTCGGTCACTCGTTTCGACCCGAACCTCATGACTGATTGTGTCTCTGCTGCGCCGAAAACGGCTATAATAAGAGGCGACGCTCTGACAAAGAAACTACTTTTCGAAAAAGATGAGATAATACCACCAATTCAGAGGTCCACTCGGTAAGGATCGGTAAATCTCGGCAATGCTCGTTGTGAACTGTATACGTCGTAATATAGTCAAAATGACTGGTTTCTAATTTTTTCTTTCACACTTATTGAAATGATAAAAATGTGTTTATCAGAAATTTTTTAACGAACTTCTTTATTAAAGCTCATGTCAGAATAAAAATGGTCATCAATTGTATTTAATATTCGGTAGTTCTAGTGTTAAATTTTTGAAGTATTGTTGATTATTTTATTGGAATAGTTTATCTATTTTTATTTATTTTGACTTTAGGAATTGGACTTAAAGGAATGATCTGCATATATAGATAAAGGGGGAAAAGTTTGTTTCCTGTATGAGAGACAAGGAGGAATCGACCGTGTGTCCGGGCAATTTTGCAACCCCTCGCCAACAGCTTCTACACGGGGGATATTAGCGAATCGGTAGCCAAGCAAATACGTGCATTTGTCGAGCGGACTCGTACAACACGGTCGGACACAGAAGCGGTCTGGAACGTGCGCAACAGGAGGAACCAACACGATGTACCCCCTACAGGGTAGCGTTGCCTCGATGCTTCTACACGCGAAAAATTTGCAACCAAGACAATGGCGGCCGGGGCACCGGTCCGTCTACACGAAACACGACCGGGCATGAGTTGTATTCCGGCGCCGATCGCGAGGCGGAGGAAACGGCCATACGAGATTGAAATATAACCGGTTGCTCAAATATGTATGGGGGCATGCTGAAATTTATGCCATCGGCCGTTTCTATATGCGCGGTATTGGGGTGGCCAATAACTTCTCCGATGACTTCAGTAGCTTCTGAAGAAGTCGAGGAACGTGCACGATAAATAGCCGGCGAATGACGGCTGTACTTGGCGAATTAAAAACGAAATATCTGCTGCTCTTCGTAGAAATGTGAAAGTAATAAAAATAGAAACATCGATTTTCAATTTACCAGAAGCAACACTGTCAAGTTACTCGTGTAGAGATACAGTCAAACCTGTTTTGTGCGGTCCTTTTCTATGCGATTTTTTTTTTGTGCGATTTGTTTGTGAATGCCAACTGTGTCGGCATTATAATGCCCTTGTAACGTTTTAGACTACGACGAATAGTACCGAATCATGTGCATTTTGAAAATTTCTCCATGTTTAAAATGAGAAATGAAATTTTTCTTAAATGCTTCCATGTGTAGTTCAATTATTTATTTTGTTTGGAAAGCACTTTCTCGCTATTTCGTAAATCTTTGACATATTTTCTAAGTGAGACTTCTTTTTATGCGGTCCCTCTCCACCGCATGAAAAAATTTTCTTTAATATGTTGTACAAAATTATTTGTTATTTATGAAGTTTCTGAATATTTTTTTTTCTGCTGCTTCTTTGATGCGGTCCCTATATACCGTACAAAAACAGGTTTGACTGTAATTAAATTACAACATAAAAAAAAATCGCACAGAAAAGGACCGCACAAAAGCAGGTTTGACTGTATGCGAAAATGGAATTTGAAATTGATGTTGCCTGGAGGTTGCAGAATTAGACGCGAGGATTAATAATTTTATTTAACGTTTGCGATTACCGATGGATTCTTTTTCGTTCTTACTGTAGACAAGAATTCTCAATAGAAAGGAACCTGTTTCTACGACTTGTCTAACATCTGTGATATTTTTAATCGCGTTCGATAGTTTCAACGTTCCCCTGGCTGCGACTCATCCAGAAACTCAACCACCTTGCACATATTCGAAAGCATATCACGCGAGTGAGAGCACTCGCCGATGAAGTGCATACCGAAGGCAGCTCAACAGAGATTACACGAACAAGAAACGGTTCCTGTTGACAGACAAGCAGGCAGCTGCTGGCGTCGTAAGAGGAAATCGAAAGTACCGTTCAGGAGGAAGTAGTTTTTCTGAATCACAAAAGCAGGAGTCCCTTTCAAGCATGATAACGTGAAAGCGAAGTGGCCGCTGCTGTGCTCTGACTTGTATTGTTGTGTAAGTGGCCCAGGGGCGACTTTAAGTGCCTCAGAATGTAAGAGGGTAGTTTTACCTCTGTTTTAGCTAAAATTAACGGAAGCATTTAGGCGGAGAAAGAGAGCCCCTCTCGAGGTCAAAAATCCTGAAATTGTAGAGTTAAGAGATCTTGAGCTCGATGATTTACAGAGCTTTCCCGCACTAAAAACGTTTTTAGCTGTTCAGTAATATAGCTTCCATTTAATGTTTTCATTTAATTACGTTTTAAGTCTCTTAGTCAACTAATACACCATTTTATCTTCAATAATAGACTCGACGATTTACGTTGGCGCAGTGATCATACGAATTATGAATAGCTGTTGTTTTCCACAGTTTTCTCGATCGGAAACGATCAAGAATCGAACCCCGATGACAGATAAATCTCTATCGGCCTCGATCTAAAACGCCGCCGTCGCGAAACTGGAATTCTGTTCGAGCATTAAGATTTCACGAGAGGACCTCCCCAGAGTTATTTTCGGCCCGAGCTGTACGCTACACACGCTTCCTCCGATCGAGGATCGATGCTTGCTCGAGTTGTATAGATCGGTATCGGTCGGATATCAATCGATCTTGACTAGATCCTTTGTAGATCGAAGGATAACGCGCGGTACCAGGCACAACAGAGGTAGATCCCGAGAGCGGCGGTTTAACGCGAAGATCGATGGTCGATTGCATACTCAATGGCGTCGGGGAGCCTCCTAAATCACTGACCTCGAGATTTAGTGCACGAGGGGAATCCTCTAGTAATTCAATCGGCGAACAGACTGTCCCGATTTGTTTTCTATGGGGGAGGAAAAAAAAACACAGAAACTGGAAGATATTTCGCGACAACTAGAGAAATTTACTTACCTAAGTTCAGGTATCAGCAATTTATTATTTCAATGATTAACATTAAACCCACCACCGGCCGGTCAAATTGACCTTTTCAAACTTCTGCGTACAATTTCGTACATACAACACGATCACATCACTATTTATTTTTACAACTTTTCTTGAAGTATGTATACAATGTATTTGTCAGTATTTATTTCGCATTGTATTTTTTTTCCCAAAAATTTGACCGCACGAGATAGTAAACAATCAATATAAAAGAAAGGCTTTTCATATCATTTCAATTATATAAAAATAAATTTGTATCGTCATTTTATGGAACTTGTTCTCATCTACTAATTCATTCGGCAACAAATTGACTATTATCTGCGATTAATTACATTAACAATAACTTTTTTTAAGGACCGGTCATTTTGACCGCGCACGGTAGGATTATACTGGCTTCATATGTTACAATTATTGCAACTATAAATATTCATTTATGGAAAATAGTGGAATAAATATTTCCTTGTCCAAGCATTTATTATATTGAAAATTAGGGACAATCTAAATGTTAGATTTAGTGTTAATATTGCGACTGTTCATATTAATTTCAGAACCCATATCAAATCAAATTTTATCTATTCATTTGTATCAAAATTTATTCGAGTTTTGCAAGAAACTTGGAATATCTCAAATAATAATTTGTTGGCGTAACAAGGAATCGATTAATGTAACAAAATGTGTAGTTGTTCTTTAGAAAACTTTCCTCTACAATTTTCTGCACACTCTACAGTTCGCCATAACGCAAAAACGCGAAATGCACGACAGTTTTCCCCGTTACGCTCTCATAATACGCAAGCCTGGCGCATAAAAAAAATCGCGCACGTTCCCATGGGAGGGTTAAGCGCGCGATTAAAATTCGCGAGCGATTCGTGGCTGTGTCGTGTCCTGGGACAACGCGGCGACTCCGAAAACGGCGGATAAAGACGAGCACGGTCGAAAAATCGAAGTCGGGGCGCGAGTAAGAATCGAATTTGCCTAAAATCATTGCGGCCGCGTCGTTTCACGGACCCCGTGAGCCGTGGACCAAAGTCACGATTGACCGTTTCGGTTGCGGGGGTGGGGTATTAACATTGAATGCCGATCGCGAACGCTAGAAACCGACCACGGTCCGGAGCATGCATTAAACATCTGCCATATAGCCGGACAATTCTGAATTATACATCCACGGCAAGATAGCCGACTGAGTGGCCGCGGAATTGTCCCACTATTTCTTTGCCGGCAATCGAACCTGTCCCGCTCTGCGATAACGCGAATCTCGCCGCGAATTGAAGTTCGCGCGGTGGCCCTCCCTAGTTGCTACGAGGTCAAACTGTCGTTCGAATGTACATATGAGTAACTCCACTTTTTGAACAATCTTAAAAAGTGTCAAAGTACTTGGTATAATCATCACCAATAATAAAGATTAACACCGTTATAAATTTTTAATATAAGCCCGCATGAAGTAGCTGCAAAATACAACTGTTAGTACTTTCTCCGCAATTGTTCGAATGTACATATGAGTAACTCCACTTTTTGAACAATCTTAAAAAGTGTCAAAGTACTTGGTATAATCATCACCAATAATAAAGATTAACACCGTTATAAATTTTTAATATAAGCCCGCATGAAGAAGCTGCAAAATACAACTGTTAGTACTTTCTCCACAATTGTTCGAATGTACATATGAGTAACTCCACTTTTTGAACAATCTTAAATTTAGGTGTCAAAGCACTTGGTATAATCATCACCAATAATAAAGATTAACACCATTATAAATTTTTAATATAAGCCCGCATGAAGAAGCTGCAAAATACAACTGTTAGTACTTTCTCCGCAATTTCTGTGATTTTAATCAAACATTTTTTCACGTTACGTGGCGAACCAATTGTTCTAACTTCTCAAGAATATTCAAGTAGTATACTCCAATATTGACAAAGTTACACGACTTTTACGAGCGAAACTAATATTAGTTGGAGTCACTGTATGTATGCAATTGTACGCAGAAGTTTGAGAAGGTCAATGTGACCGGTCGTGGAGGTTGAATGTCAAATGCGATCGAAAATCATTTGTACAGACACTTTCATCTATCACCGAAATCCATTCGCCCCATTCGCAAGCCTAGCATGTCCCCAGCCATAAAATTGACTCGTCCTAACAGGAAGATCCGTGTCGGGTCCAGGTACCCGAAACCCATTCCTCATACGTTTCACGTACCGGTACGTTCTTTCTTTTTTTTTGCCGTCGCCAGAATAAAACCCTAACATACCAATTTCGAATTTGTACCTATTGCCCCTGATACTTATCGCGTTGTCTCGTGGAGGCGAAGGCGAGAGAGCATCGGCGAAGAAGGTATCAAACGGTAGATCGTGCAGGTGCAACAAACGTCCTACGGCCTTTAGGTGTGCGCAGGTCGAGATGCATCTCGGGTGAAAAACGAGTAAAAAAGATGGCCGACGCCTACGGTTTCTGTACGACGCCTCCTCCCCCGCTTCCCCTTCGGAGAAAGAGAGAGGAACCAGTGAGCCCTCAGGATTCGCCGACGCCGATGGTCAGAAAATCGAGCTTTCGACAAGACAATCGTATACGAGAGAGAGGGCCCCGCCGATTGCCTCTATGCCTCCTCGCCATGCACCACGAATACGAATGCCCGGTGTCGGAGGTGCGTAAGGTAGGAATTCACATTCCTGGCCATATTCGGCTCTCGCCGACCCCTCGCATCGCCTCTTAACTCTTTCAGAACCCGGCACCCGCCAGGACACGCGGGGTTACCGTATTTATATCCCCCGGGTGTATAAACACAGTTAGACCAACTCGAAAGCTCGTATTTGGCCTCTCTCGTTGACTTCAATAGTTCAAGCCTGAATTTTAATCTCGCTCCCCCGCCATTACACCCTACCCTATTCGTTTGTTCTTGCTGTACGCTCTTTGGTACACGTATTCAGGATTTTGGTCCTCGACTTTACGCCATTTTGACATTTCCATTTGCACAAGCGTGGCTCGACAATGCTGATCTTTTATTTTACATTGATCTTTCGTGAGAAAAAAGAGGCGAGAACGGCCATCTTTACGGTACACCTCACCAAAAAAAAGAATTGGAAAAATTCGTGAACAATAGTCATAACTATACACTGATATAAAGTGTTAATCATTTGAACCTTACCTTGGATATGGCGGCGCCCAATCCAGCCTGACACGATCCCTGCCGGTGGTAACCCCAGTGTTCTGAAACGGAAACACGCAATTATACCATGTCGTCCTTCGCTATTCGAAACAGAGACGTCATATCTCGGTCGATTCGTTTGAACGGACCCTTGACCACGTACCGGGTGCCCTCGATAATTGAGTGGCTTCCGTGGCTCTTAATCCCGGCCGTTTTTCGGCTTATAATTAAATTATAAAGTAAATGGAGAGTGATCGACGCGAGATGAGATAAAGGGACCGGGAAATCAAGATTAACCCTGATGTTGCGTCTTCAAATTGCGGATCAGGATCCGTATGAAAATTTCGCTTAACACGAATATACGTCGGAATCAATTTTAACAAATAATTGTTTAGCGTGGAAATATTATATGAATTTTTCATTTTTGTTAAATTATTTCGGGATCGTTTATTTATAAGGTTCCATGGTATGTGTATATGAAGAAAACCTTTTAATTTATATTGGATTAACATCGATGCAAATTGATTATTCAGAAGGAGAAATTGCACTGGCATTAACAGACTCTTGTTCCCATGGGAAAGCGTGAAACATTTGGCACGTTCGCATTTGTAAGACGTCTTCGACGTAGCGATGGCTTTTCGAGACGTTCGAATGCATTTGAACCAATGTTGTATGTACAATAAACATTCAGAAACTTATTTACGTACATTACCATTTATTTCGAATATTCTGTTTGCAAGATATTATGTTTTTTTAAATCTGAAGGTGTTGGTAGTCTAACTGAATTTTTCTTAGACGAAAAAAAGCCATTCTTCCCCAGCAAACTCCTGCAATTGAAAACCTTGATGGAAAAACTAGTTAATTTTTCAGTAAAATTCTAGTCTTTCACTTGTTGGCAGTTGTTTGAAGTGGGGATTAAACAGTTTTCAAAATCTAGATTTGCCTGTTCTTTACACCAAGGTCTTCAATGATTTAGGGCCTAGATTTGATCGCCCTCGAGCGACGTACAAACCCACCACTACTTGTATAGTGACACGGAGATCGTTTGTCGAGCTATCGACTAGGAAGTCGTGTAGGCATCGCTTTAAAGACCCATCGCCACGCACTCTCGCACAACTCCGAAGGAATACGTGCATGCATCATTAATCCCAGATCGATCTTCCGCCGTGACGCCTTCGCAATACGTTTTCCTCGCGGGATCGAGAAGATCGATGCATCAGTTTCTCTTTCGAGCCTCTCGTGCAACTTTCAGGGAATTTCTTCTCGGTGCAGAGATCTCGATGAAAGAGTTTAAATTCGATTGCGACCCAATTGCGACTCGAGTACTGTAGATTGAGTGTGATTAAGTGGCAATTTAGAAGGTCAATATATATTTAATTATCCTATCTCGGTTCGTTACTTCGTAGAAATATAATTATTAGACTGCGGATTTTATAATATAGTGTATACACTCCTAAAAAAAAAATATTAAAGAATCACCTCTACGAACCCGAGAGATTGGGTCTATTTCAAGCGGTCATAATTCCGGCAAAAATTGTTGTACCGATATTGTTAAAAAATCATTTGAAAGCTTGAAGTCTCCATTTTCAGATGCTTTTTCAAAATTTCAGCTACGTTGCTTTTCAACATAGTTATAGCGTTATAAAGAAGACTTTGACAGTTACAAAAAATTAAAGTTAAGAAGACCATTTCTGCTTCAATATTGCACAACTCGAATAAAAAAATCGAATAAGAAAACCAGGTTTTTTGCACAGGAAAGCAGGCGAATTTATCTCCCCATGTGATGTCTGGAAGATGAACGAAATTGTTTGTAACTGTCAAAGTCTTCTTCATAACGTCATGACTGTGATAAAAAGCAACCGTAGCTGAAAATTTGAAAAAGCATCTGAAAGTAGAGATTTCAAGTTCTCAAATGATTTTTTAACGATATCGATACAACTATTTTTGCCGGAGTTATGATTACTTGAAATTGACCCAATTTCTCGGGTTCGTAGAGGTGATCCTTTAATTCTTATTTTTTTAAATCTTATAGTACAAGGATAACGCAGTTTAGTGACAAGACACAGTACCAACAAGAAGAGCACTTCGATTCAGACACGGTTTATGGAAAGAAAACAATTCCTTCACATTTGATCGCGATTCGAACGGTCACAGTGATCGGAAGCGTATCGCGGTATTCAAGTGTCTCAATAAATAATTCATCCGACTCGAGCGACTTTTTTCAACATCCGCAGTTACCACTTGGTCCGATGCGCGCATCTGGCACCGTCGTCCCACGATTACGATTTTTATGGCTTCCTCGTAGCTCGTGGTTTCCTATAATTTCCCGTTTTTCCAACCGTCTCAAACCAGTTGAAACGTCGCGTCCGCTGGTGACACGCGTGTACCCAGGTTTGACAGACCGTTTTATCCGCGAGTGATCCTATTTCACGTGCTGAAGCGGCAATTACGCGTCATCGAGAAAAACGAAGGGTTATTATAGCTGTTCTTCTGGCAATTCCCTGTTGCCGTACCCGCGAATCCGCCGCCTGGAATGTCCTTTCGAAATCGCAGAAATATCACCGTTTTTTAGCCGTGTCCGATGGATCGCCTGGAGATTTCAGGAGAGAACAATAGCCGGCATTTCTGCGAGCAAAAACGAGTAAAACGGGATACGGGAAATTGATTTCTCTCTGCTCGACGTGTTCATGCTGGCCAGTTTCTAACTACTCGATCGACTCTTTCATTTTGTTTCCGTGGCGTTGGCAGTAGTCTCTGTTCTGGGAATTAGGTGCATTGTCTTTGATTCTAGTATGGCTTCACTGTTGCGTACGTCTTCTAACTGTTTTTTTGTTATTCGGTTGCGAGAGTTTGTGCCATTTTCAGTTGTTCCATTTGCGACGATTACAAATCAGATTAGAATCGAAACGTTCACAGGGTCGATTAGAGGGCACGGAAGAGGACAATTAAACCGAGCGGTCCGTTTCTCGAAACGTCAAACGCAATTGTTGCGAGGAAGATCCGAAAGGGGTAGGTAACCCAGGCGACGTCACGCAGGAAGTAAAATACGTCGTCCGAGAGAAAGAGGTTTTAGTTTCGTTTCACGTGCCAGCCACTTTATCGTGTAGTCCCGAGCCGTGCGGAAGTTCTTTTACGCCCATCGCCGTACATCAATGCGCGCGATGAGAATGCAGAAATGCAGCCACGAGGTACCCGCACGTACCAATTTCTTTTCCCTTTTTTTTTTTCGTCCCCAGGCGTCCTCTTTCAAATCTCGAACATTGCGAATGACCACAGTGAAATGGGAGATCGTTTTATTTCGAGCAGCGAATCAAATTTCTTTACTCGATTTTCGTTAAGGGACTCTCTATTAGCTATTCGCAATCGGAAAGCAGGGGAATTTTCATTGAAATTTTTCTGTTCATTTCTCAGCACGAAAACTAATTTCCTGTACGTTTACGTACGACACTATCTCTACCACCGTGCAATAAATAATTATATAAGAAACGATACGCAAGGCACACACCTTTCCCACATTTATCGTGCACCACTTTTCAGAACGACGTGTCAAATTGACATAAGGGCCAGATAAGGACAATTCCCCAGAAAACCCATCTCTGCAGAAAATGATGAAAATATATTTGCTGAGAGATAGTATACCCCAGCGAATTCTCCTTATAATATTATTGTGCAATCGTGGTTTGCTCCGATTAAATAATGATGCGAGTTCCAAGCAAATGTTTCGCTCTTGCGGTGAGCGTTTAAAAGAGTTAAAAGGGCTCGTCCGTGGTGACTCAGAGTCGGCTAAACCGATGATTCCGGTGTGACACGCTTCTACGGGGAATCGAAACGTACATATAATACGGTGATCTAGTATTTGATACACGTCACTCAAAATTCCCGCAGGTTGTCCGCGGGACGAACGAAAAAGCTCGAGGAGGAAACGGAATGGTACTTTCACATTCCCGGCGGTGCCCGCGAGTAAGATTGATAGCGCGAATGTGACCGCCGCCTCGAAAGATTAATCTCGGGCTGACACTTGGCATTAGCGTCAATAAGCTGCGAGCAATCGCGACGAGTCGCCGCCATTAACCGACAATCGGTCGCTATCAATCCTGAGAAGCAACAAAACCCCGCCGCGTCGCTCCACGACGGACTCTTCGTACAGCCTGTCAAGGTTACGTTCGCATCGATGTAATTAGTTGTCATCATTAACCGTATATTGTGAATTATTGGCCGAGCTGGCTGGATCAGGGCCACTGTGTCGCCTTCGAGGCACCGTATCGATCGTTTTAGAATGGTAACAGGCAGATTGCGGACGTCTATGCGAACCCACGCTCCGACAGAAATACGAAGAACCTGAAGCTTACTGAAAAATGGCACTGCATCCGATTTTCATCGATACTGTGATTTTCTAGCTTTTCACCATTTCTGCAACTGTGTCGTTAAACTGCGATACGCGGCGATACAAAGCGAGGTCACGTAAAAGCTAAATAAACGAAATAAATTCTGAAAATAATATATCCCAGAACAGTATAGCACTGAAATGCATATTTCATGGTAAAAGGTGAAGTGTTTATTTGCAAATAAGTTCACAGACAGTTAAGAGCTGTTCACGTGACTGGAACGACCTAGCCTAGATAATACGTGCACGCTGCTTATATAATCTTAAGCCATATGTTAAAGTCATCACCCTTTTCGTTGCAGCGGTTGCGCGATGGCCACTTTTAGCTGATTGTTGGAAGAACTTGAAGAAGGTGTGCACGGTATGATTAGAATCGTAAAAGCAACTTTGGGTAATTATTGTATCCTGTACCGAGGCTTTTAGTGCATCCATTGCACACGCTGAGCGATAAACCCTCTATTATATGGCACTAACACTGGCTAAGATGTGCCATAAACGCGTAAAGATTCGTAGTGTAACGAGTAATAAAAAGAAACGGTATACAATTTTATTCGAACACGTGTCGCGTGAAAAATATTATTTCTAATAACGGCGAATAAATATTCCAGTTTTCTTTTAGTCTGTATAATTCCAAAAATATCTGTAAACAATATTTCATTTGAAGGACAAATTGTTATTTGATTTTGTACAGACACTCAGTTTTCTGGGAGAAGGCCGAGAATTAAATTTCACACCTAACGTTTGAACCCAGCAGGACGGAGTTTGTAAAATATTTTTCTGTAAATTGTACGCAAGCTTTGCGTCTCGTGGACGCTACGCAACACGCACCGCGTAACAGCGTGCGCGCAGTAAGAAAACGGAGCGTGTATGGGAGAATATCCGGTGGGATCCCCGTACGATGGTTTCTCCTACATGGTCACGTATGCACATACGTTATAAACGGCGACGAAGGGGTCCTGACGGCCGATCGGTCGCTTTGGACGAGCTGCCAGTCACGCAATTACATCAATCGGTCGTCGACGACGATCCAGCCGTGTAGGGCGGCGAAGAAAGGAGACGTAAAACGCATCTTTGATAGGCGCCGTTGCGAATGCGAATGTTGATCCATCCGATGCTGAAGGCGGACTTTGATTGAAACTTGAAGTCCCCGGTTGTATGCAGAAGAAATTCGATGAACTGTGCATGACACGATCCGCGGGATACTGATCGTTCGAAAATTACGATAAGCTGCCTTCTAGGCAAATTACGGGGATCTGCCATTTCATGGACGTTGCAGTGTCTCGGCAAAATGGAGTCGAAATAGGAATATTATTACTTCTGCCACCGACGTTATTTTATTTCAGCAATTGCCATTATACGGTATTTTATTAACACTTTAATTACCAGCAAGTGACTGCAGTTTCATTCAAAGTTCAACAAATTTTTAAAATTGATATAAACAATTATTGAGCTGTTACAAAGTCGGTTCATGGATTTTCGGCGTGTGAAGTGTTAAATCTCCTGCAAAAAATATGTCCTGTAACCATCAAAGCGAACTTATGAGGTAGCCTGTGGTTGGAAAATTTATTTACTCGCGTGTTCACAACTAAACAAATACCGTGACTGGATTAGATCACGAATGATTAAGCTACCAGCGTCGAACGGGCAACCATGTTTGCGAGGGGACTTCTAAGGTAACCGTAATGTGTGAAGCGACAAAGGGCAGGTTCGATTGGGTGATATCGTCTCCGGTCGATCTATTTATAATCCTTCGTGTCTCGATGCTCTGCGAGGGTGCTATTCTTGTCGGTAAGAGAGAGTGCTTTGCACTCGAACTTGGGCCCAGGACAAGTGCCAGGGAGCTGTTTTCACGTATGAAACGCTGCTCGACGCGAGCAAACGATTAACGTTGTCGATAGACCGCCGATCTTCACGCAAAATAAAAAAAATTTCTACGCGAATCACAAGAAACAACATCCAAATACGAATTTCTCTTTTGTTTCAATAATTTCAATCAAATAATATATTTGCGTACCATTTTCACAGTCTTTCTGGCGTCTTAAATGAAATTTCACCTACCGAATATTCTTCCTAAAAATTCTTTTCTACAACTTTTAGAAACCTTTGATATTACGTATGATGTCTTAACCTAACTTTTTCATAGAAGATCGATAGATCCTGTTGAAAGGCGTGAAGAATTCGGATTTTTGAAGAGGAAATTAGAATGGTGCGGCGAAAGCGTTTGCGCGGCACACGCGACTCTTAATGGGAGTAACAGGGAATGAATGGAGCTACTGTGATTCTGATTCCACGTAAATGTATGCGAGTGACGGTGAGCGATTTAGTATACCCTGTCAAACCTATCTGTTTCCTGAAAAACTTTTCAAATCGCTAGAAAGTGTTCGCCAATCAATGGTGTAAGATTGAAACGCTTAAAAGACGAAACGGTTGATCAAGAATAATATGAGACTTAATTTCGAAAAAGCTCGGATAGGGAAGAATTTTTGACGGAAGCAAAGCGAATTTTTTCGCGAGCGATACCCAGTATGTAGTAGGGGCTGTCACGATAAAATCGAGTCGTTCTTATTGCACGGTGGCATCCCAGATCTTGTCTCCCGGCATTCCAGCCACCAATACTTCGTCCCGGGACAAACTACTCGTAATTTTCATTGGCCGCCGCGAATGATAGTCGTCGGCGGCCGGCCACGATTCGTTTTAATGAATCCGCGGCAAGAAGAGATACTGCGGTAGCGCGAAGACGGCAGATCGGTAACACGATCGTAATTCAAGTAAGATCAAGTACTAATTGGCCTCGTTGGAACGGTGTTGAGTCGGTGGCCGGAGGCAATGGCGCCTTCTAATTACGATTTTTTCCCCCACCAACCCGTAGACCCAGCGGCCGCTTTGACTAGTGGGCGGATTTCGTCGAACAGATATACAGTTACTGCAATTCATTGCCACTTTCACCCGACGGTTATTGTTACGCCGTCTTTCGTGCTGCTGCCCTGACGCCTTGTTCATTGTTTGACGTACGGCTGTCTCGTCTGGTCGCAATAGCGTACGCACAATGGCGTCTATGTGGAAAATTCTGGCAGCACGACCGTTACACAGTGTAGCCAAGAAGTATTTAAACTGCAATAGTCTCGTGAAAAAAGATCGTACCTCAATTCGGACTCATTTCGCAATACGTCGTTCGTTTTTATTCTAATCGATTTTTTCGTGACGCGGTTTTTCTAAAAAATGCTGCACATTCAAACGTCCGTGTACACTCTGATGAATCTTTATCGTCGCTGAAACTACCACAGATTTAAAGATCGAAGGTTCCTCTTTACAACCACACCTTAAAAATCGATGTACGATTTTTTTTAGTCGTTCTAGAGTGGTATTTTGTCGCATAAAACAGCGGGAAAAAGTCGTACGTCAATTTTTAAGGAGTCGTTGTAAAGGAGAGAAATTTTTGACAGATTTGGGGGACGTTTGAATTCGCAGCATTTTTTCAGATATAATGGTAAAAATCTATTAGGGGAAAATGAGCGTGTAATTATCGCGCGAAGAACGTAATTGCGGGCGTTTATCTTCTTAAAATAACTTGGGAAAAAAGTTTCCTGGTTGACTTAAGGGGAAACGTTTGCAGCCCGATACCAAGTTTGGGCAAACACGGGAGAGATAGCCGTTTAAAAGGAAGTACTAGAAACTGCGGCGCCGTAATAACTGTCTGATTTCTGCGGAATCGTGGTTTCAAGAAGGCTGGATGATGAGACGCGCTGCTTTCGTTCGCGTAATCGCTTGTCTTGACCCATCGAAGGTGGTGGACAGAGTGTGAATCATAAATCGTCGAGCATGCACGTACTCCGAGACCTCCAAGGTGGCACTAAAACCTCTTTTTACTAGCGGCTAACACCGTGCTCTCTTTTTTCCCCTGCTTGCAGAACAGTTAACACTTTACAGGCCATTAGGCAAGTCGATTTTTCGCTGAGTGTGTCAATCGACAAGAAACAGTATAGTCTTTATTGTTAGGTGTACAAAAATGGGTCACGACGCAGTTTCGACCATTAACTGAACAACTAGATGTATTTTCATTAGCTTCAACCAGAAATCTCATTAGCGAAGCATTTACATCAAAGTTTGCAGATCGCTACCGAAACGCTCAACGCTAAATGTTCTGTAGTAGTGTGCGTATCTGAACAGGAAGTGCGACGAAGGAAAAAACGGCAATTGCACATTCATGCTAATTTAGGTGTCACTGTGTGCTTTTTAAAGGAGCGGAGATATAACGTAAGTGTACAGAAATAAAAGTTACGTGGCTGCAGATGTTTCGTGGTGTACATCTTTCGCGCAGGTGAAGCACGAACACCGATATGTCATAAAGTAGGAAATCACGTTCAGCGTTTAATGAAATTGAAGCAAACTTTTTACAACAATAAAAAGTTCAATTTTTATTCGAAATATAAATTTTGAAAACAGTTTAACATTAAACACAATATTGAATTTATTGATATATTTCGTAATTTGTACAGCGATAGGTCTTCGAACAAAGAAATAACTGTAGAATAAAAAATCTGAGACCAGTCATGGTCATGGTGGTTGTGTATGTAACATCGAGAATTGCAACAGAGCAGAATTTAATTCGCGATCTTACCGTTCCGAAAATGTTCATGAAAGGAGTGTCGGATAAACGGTTCGAGCTCTCATAAATAATTCAAAATCGTCGAAGAATGAGTCAATTAAAAATCAAGCATTCCAGCACTGTGCGATTCGCGAGATCGAAGGACGCGGAGAATGAGAATGGAGTGCCAGCAAATATAGTACGCAGCTGTGAAATCGAGCGTGCACTCCGTTCCGTGAAGGAAATTATACTTATGACATTGTAAACGCCGACAAATGGATGCCAGTTACACGAAGACAGATAAACAGACAGAAGAACGTGCACGGCAATTCTCTCCAGAAAAGGCAACAATGAGCAACGCTATACTGGAGAGCAATCAAGCGAGGTTACGGCTATAGTTGGATTCAAAATGACACCGATATCCATCGATGGCCATTCGATTTTGTAAAATACAAATTCCTCTATTGATAGCATTTTTGATTTTTCGGAATAAATAAATACACTGCTGGAACTAAATTATTGGCATAAGTATGCTACTGAAATCAACATTATTGATATAGCATTGAAGAATCCATATTTTATCGAGTACTTTAATTAGAAATATACTTTTAAAGAACCTAAATACTCTGATTGAATTGAGAAAAGAAAATGGAACTTTCTGAATTTATTATTTGCGGATCTTTACAAAATCAATAAAGTGAGTTGAATAAAATCTCTACATATCGTTACATAACAATTTTAATGAATTCGGTATAATAAAACAGTATTTTTAAATTCCTCTTATCTCTCTGCCGTTCTGAATTTCACCTAGAAAATGTGGTCATAAATGTATAAAATTCGCAATCTATTAGTAAGAGTCCTTAAACTGATCTTCAAGTATTAATATTAATTTGAAATTGTTTTTAACAAATTCAATTGGATCTTGTTTACGAAAAATAAAAGCAGAAGTTTCTTTGCTGCTTCTGCTCGGCAAATTTGATTAGTTACTTAATAGAGAGGAGAACTATCGCTGATAAAGTGTGTGATAAACGGCATCACGTGTTCACGAACAGCGAGCTGAAACCTCGCCGCGATTCTTGGGAAAAGCGACAGCAAACGTTGGCTCCTACAAATTGTTTAATTGCTCGCTCTCATCGCGGAATTTCTGGACGATGAGTTCACACGTCGCCGGGCCGAATCGTTTCCGTGAGGATATCACGATTTTATGACGGATTCTGAAGTTTAACATTCCAGTTTCCTTTTGTTCAAAAGTGTGAATTGTTAGGACGTTTCGCTTGTTTATCATGTCGATTCCAGTGAGTACACTGTCAATGCGAACTTGGAATTCGCAAAGAAATGTGGAGGCAACGCGCGTCGTTGCAGGAAATGCATTAGCAATGGAATGCACCATGCACGCGTGCACGCACAGGGATTTGTCTTTTACCAAATGCTGGGACGTTCGTTGGGACATACTTTCGTTACAGGAAAAGGATGTTTCTGTGGTCTGCGTGCGAGCACCGGATGTAATGAGTGTTACCATTCGTATGCCCCGTGTGACGAAACATTCTTAAACGTTGCACGATTCTATGTATACAACACATTTCTCTCTTGAACAATAAACTCTAGTAATTTATTTTACGATCGATTGAAACGTCAATCGAGAAATTTTGTATTCTCGTATGCGCCTATCAATTCAAAGTGAGGAAATAAATTTTTTTTTTTTAAATCGATGATAAATACATTGAGCCACCATAAAAAAATATAATCGACCTTTGTCAGAAAGCATAATCGACCGGAAAGGGTTCCAAAATGTCCGAACAACGTGGGAGACACAAGATACTGCGTTTACACATAAATAACTTCGGAAATCTGCTTTGTAAGTCTGTTCTACTGGTGATAAGTACCAGATAACACATAAATGCACTGCATTCTGAGCTAGCTTATCTTCGGACGATATTGTCGCGAGAAAGAAAAGAATGTATTTGTAGTTCCACGCTTAGCGGTTGACCACAGGCTATTGTTGCTTAGAGGACACTCGAGAGAACAGTGTTTAAGCAAGCACAGCTCTTT
The DNA here is from genome assembly GCA_028454245.1 of Halictus quadricinctus. Taxonomy (NCBI): domain Eukaryota; kingdom Metazoa; phylum Arthropoda; class Insecta; order Hymenoptera; family Halictidae; genus Halictus; species Halictus quadricinctus. The sequence continues at coordinate 5,519,383 of CM052112.1, forward strand.
TAACTGATTATTAAACTCTAAAAGCAATTGTAAAGTTGTTGTTTAACACTAGGAGTTTATGGAGCGCTAAAAACGACTATTCTACATTAGCTTATAAAAATAACACGAATGTATCTATCAAAATAATAATATATACTCAAAGAAATCAATTTGTTAAACAATTGGATGCATCTTTACAATCTCAATATTCGTAAATTAAATATATTAGAATCCGTCATTTTGACGGGTCCCGTGAATCTAGTGTTAATGTAAATAATTATTAATGTGTGTTATGTTTGTATAATTAACACACTATTAAATATATTACATTTGGTAGCACATACTTTTTTTCACCGATTATACTTTAATTACTTTATCGACTCTTTTATATTTTCTTTTATTTCGTGGTAAAAATTACATATCGAGCATGATACATAGGAAATAAAATTTGTGACACATTGCTGTGCTTAGGTTAGTCATGCACGCAAAGGGAAGGCATGGCGTAACTATTTTTGCGGAGAATTTATGAATGAACGTAGTGAGTCAGAGTAGTAGTCATCGATTTTTTCGACATTCTTTACTAACATATGTGTATTTATTTTCTTGTAGTCTGTCTACTGTTTTAAATTACACCTATTCATTTTCGTCGTAAATGCATGAAATATTTATAACTCTGCGCCAAAATGATCACTGCTTAATTTTGCTGTTACAAGCACACAAAAATGATTTATTATTTCTTATTTCGGTTGGAATCAGTAAGAAGAAGCGTTCGAATTAAGCTGTATTAGTGAACTGACGCAACAAAGTGACAAGAGACCATAATCCCAGGTATCACACGACCGCCTCTGTGCTCACGAACCGAATCGAGATACTGGAACAGGTGATTCGAACCGAGTAGGTCCCTAAATCATCGTGAAACAAGCACCCGTTCACAGGGCCGCCGAAAATCGACGTGTCTTTTGTCATTAAACCGGCGGACCTACATGGACGCCAGGAAATATCCTGTTACCGGGCGTATTTATGGCCGCCATAGTTTGAGGACACGGCCACATGTCGTCCTCGGGAAGAAATTTGCCCTTCGGGATTCCCGAAGGGACGAAGCGATTTACCTCTCAAGAAACGACACCGCCATCCTCGAAACACTCGCAGGGGAAATAACACGGCCGAACTGTTTACAACTGTTTATAGCACTCGAGCAGTCGAGCGTAGTCGGACACACAAAAATCTTTTCCCCGATTTCTTTCTCCCTTTTTCTCGAAAACCGAGCTAATTTCGGAACGGGGACGCCACCGAGGCGTATTCTATAAATTCTAAGGACCCGGTTTCGATTCGAGTGCCAAAACAACGGACTGGTAGCACCGAGCGTCGAGAACTTACTGGCTTTGTCAAGTAATTCATAGACTGGACATTTTTATGTGAAATAAAAATCTTCTAAGTCTAAATTTGTTCTTTATAATTTCCATTTTAAATACCGCAACGATTAGACTAGAGATCCTTCTGCGAAATAGCAACAAAAGGGAGTCACATAGATATTAATTTGTCCTCTTAATAATATCAACATTAAATTCTTCTATTTATTTTTGGTCATAAATGTATAAAATCTAATATATTCTTAACACTGGGTTTACGGAGCACTAAAAATGACTATTTTACATTACTTTATAAAAATAACCTGAATACGTACCCAAAGAAATCAATTTGTTAAATAATTCCTCGTAGATGCATTCTTACAATCTCAATATTCGTGAATTAAAAATAGAATCCGTAAATCTAGTGTTAAATTCATCTAGCCTCTCCACATTTTTGTATTTCAGGACTGCCCTAAAAGTGCCTGAAGACATACGCGCGTCTCTTTTCTGCTTAGAAAACAGATAGAAAATTGAAATAATAAGAAACGTACTTGTCCGGCAGGGCGAAAATTCCTGCGACTCCTTCAGGTTGTCGCTGACGACCCAACAGGTGCCGACAGGTTCCCGTCGACTTCCAGCGGTCGATTCCTTGCTCCATCGATTGTCCTCGGAGTCATACTTCGACTGGGAGACGGAGAACCAGATGTACCTCGGGGCGCAAGCCTGCGGACATATAAAACAGGGAACCGTTTATTGTTGAAACGTCGTCGCCGATGATCTACTCTGCCAACCGGATACAGTGATTTCTCTATATATGTCGCCAAGACCTGGATGATAAACGTCGCGGAATTACCCCCACTACCGCGGGGTATATCCCGTGAGGGGGTATAAAATTTGCAGGAAAGACAGCAAACTGTCCTTGATAATGATGGAGAATCTATAATAAATTAAGAAATAAAAACCTGAATTTACTACAAAGTTTGTTTTAGATTTCAAAATAATTCATTACTTATGGGTCCCCCTAATATATCGAGAATTCACTATATTCGTCAATCTTCGGTTGTTTAAAGATAACTTTTTGTCGATTGTGCCCCGATCGAAGATCACACGACTGCGAAGTGAGCCATAAAACCTCTTTTATAATCGCTATAAGCGCAGCGCTTGTTGTATTACAGCCCACGACATCGCGAAACCAGCCGCGTTCGCGTTTAACCCTAACGAGTTTGGCACGCCATGAGTCACGAATCTCGGCAACAAGACAGGATTAAGCGTCTCCGTGAAATTTCCGCGAATTCTATGATCAATTTAATTTATTATACTCGAAGGCTCGGCGCTCGGGGCTCCTCGCCGCCCGTAATGAGATCGCATGTTGCGAGCTTCGAGGAAATCCTAAGACGAAGTTCTGTGCTCGATGAGACGCAAAGTGCGCCTTGTTATGCGAACATATTTATGCGAAGCATTATTAAGGTCATCAGCTGCTTGAGCGGCTGCCTGGTCAAGTACAGATGGTTGACGTAATACGCTGATCATTGTGTGTACGAGAACTTTGCACCGGGATTGATTTTGCTCGGTGGAAACACCTTTTCGAGGCACCGAGAATAATTTCGGAATTATCCTTGGATAGTGTCGAGAGCACTTAGGCGATCATTAGTTCCCTGAATTATTTCTGCGGTCTTAATTCTTTCCGTCATCCATCTTACTCATCCTTACTCATCGTTACGATTCAACGGCGGCGCACCAGGTGGTTGGGTTGCGTCAGAAATAACTTCCGTTTTCGTGTTTCAGATTTACATCAAGCCGCAAGATTTTGACAATCATCATTCGTTCGTTACGTTTAGAATCATTATCTGGAGAACTTCATGCTAAACAGCATGTGCTTGATGTCGTTTATAGACATTGGAGTTTTCTCCGTTTTCAGAACTTCTTGCTTTACTGTCAGTAATTTCACAAATCGGAAACAGATCATATTCGACAATTAATCATAAAAATGCTTTCGCAGAAAATGGCGCTATAAATGTGTTTATTCAAGCGTGTGCAAAATCGTAGGAGATCCAAATGAATTCTATGCTGTCATTTTTGCAAGGCAACGTTTACTGTTTGCTCTACGCGTGTGAGTTAGTTCCAGAAAATCGTACGAAAAGCATTCAGCAAACGCGTCCGCGATTTTGCACGAAACCGCAGTTTCCGTTTCTATATTCGCAATTCCACAGCAAGAGGCGTTAATCACTGACGCAGCGCCGGCGTGCGCGGGCGCTTTCTCGGCTCAATTTTCAGCGAACTCTCGCGCACCAGATCGACTCGCGTGGTAAAACGATGTAACGTTGTAACGCGCCTTAATTGGCTCGCAATTAATAATGCAATGTTGCGTGCTCACGATCCGCGTGCATTCGGAATCAGCGGCCCGCTCGTTAGGGCTCGTTTACACGAAGCCAACCTTGGAAACCGATTAAAATGTTACCGGGCCTGCGTACGCGACGAAGCGACGCGTTTGTTCTACCCTGAATCTGCATATAAGCGCAATCTGCATTAAACCAGCATCGCCCTGTTCGCGTTTGATTTATCGCGACCGTTCAAATCGGCCGCCATAGCTCGTACGAACGGAAAGATTTCCTATGGGTGGCCGTGAACCGTAATCAACGAGCAGTACGATTCGATAAAGTGATTACGATAGCGTTGCGTAAATGTTACGTTAATAGACAATTAATAATTGGTTGGTCCACTGACCGTGAAACATTCTGCGAATTTCTGCTTTCGTAGATTCACGAAATTAAGTGTACCAACCTATTCGAAACCTATTTGTTTCATACCATCAAATTTACTTAAAAAAGAAAAAACAGTTGCATCTTTAAAAAGTGCATTTAATTAATTTTGAAGTGGAGGATTGATTGCGATAGTTCTAAATTAAATTGTGCATCTGTGATCGAATTATTAGAGTCTAATATAAGTATAAGTTGAAGCAGATGTGTTACTAATTTGTATTTTACAAATTTGTAAATACCATAAATGCATAAAGAGTTCCAGTTCAGTGATAAAGGTTTGGAACCAATAAGATCTCAGTGAAAATAAGAAGATTGTATTGTGCGTTCTTTGTACAAGACACGAAGAAGAATCGGTGACGTGCACGCAAAAAAGAAGATCAGCCGTCAGACTATAGCGCAATTTATCCATTACGCTAGTTTAATTTAATGGCTTAAGGATCTGTAAAAGACCTTTATTGCGTTCACAAACGGAAGGGTCTTGGAATTAGTATTGACTCGAGCAACGAGTCCGTTTGGGATTTAGAATTGAGCCGCCATTGTAGTTTCGTGTTTCTTTACATCGAAACATAAAACAGTTCTCTCTCCTCTGCTAAAATAAAAAATCGATTGCAACAATCGATCACAAATGCACTGTGGATTTTACGCGTCTTATCAATTCTTTAAATTGCGTTAGGAAATTCGAAACTGTAGGAAGATTAAAAAAAAAAAAAAATGTAAATATACCTATCTAAGCAAAAATGAACTTCCACAGAGGTGTCAGAAATTGAGAAAAAAAAATAAAAATATAGAAAATACTATATATTCAAAATATTTAAACGAAAAATAAATTCCTGTGTGGTTCCTGTGTCTTGCAATCGATGCGAACAATTTTTATTTCGCACGAAGATCCGCATGCTTTTTTTTATCCGCGCGCTAGTTTCGGAGATATTCAATATCTATTTTATAATAAAAAAATATGGGTTTCCGTTTGAAAAAATAAAGTTGACCTTCAAATGATCTTGAAAACGCCACCCAAATAAGAAACTGATACTACCTTCCTCTTTTCCCCTCGAAATCCTTGGACACGAGTTTTACACTTTTTTAATATCTTTCATACTTTTCGAGATATTCGGCTGGAAAGTTTTTAAATCTGCACCCTGCGTAGGGAAATGCTGTATTCGTATAATTCGAAGACGAGTGAAATAATCCTCGAAACGAAACGCAGAATGGCGACAAAGCAATAGAAGAATGGAGTTTAGTTATCGGACGTTCCAAATAAAGCGTATCGTTGCGCCGAGCGCCAGGGAAGAGTAAACGAAGAAGGAAGTCAGGATACTCAGGATTATCACGGAGTTCCAGCTGCTCGCGGATCGATCGTGACCGAGCCGGTTTAAGTAAATCGATCTTGTATCTTGACACGAGGTACAAGATGTATCTCGATCGTGATATTAAAGAATCGACAGATGATCGACGCGATGATGACGATGATTGCGCGCGGCACAGAATGCTGAAAAGAGCAAAGAGGTGAACACACCGGGTTCGACAGTTCGACCTTTTTGTTCTTTTTCGATCGCGGGACACGAAGTGTAACGATCGTGATAGGGAACTGTTCCTTTTTCGATTGGCTATCGATACCGTTGGGTTTTATGAAATATAATTTATTAAACGAGAAATACAATCAATGTTGTCGGTTTCGCAATCTGCCAGATACGTTGTTTAAAACACCTCGGATGACTTTGGTAATAACCATAAGTTGAGGTATAAAAATGTACATCGAAACTATTGGATTGAAACGAACGTACGTTCGCGGCGTTTCGAAATTAAAATTCAATGATAGAATTAAGATATTTATTCATAGATTTATTCGGTAACATGATAATTAGAATACCATCTAAGATTGCTAATCTTGTTCGGCAGTTGATTTTAAGCGCGAATTCCTCGCGGATCAATCGTTTAATCGGCGTTCGGCCATTCTGTCCAAGTTTAACGGTCGATTTATGGGGCCGCGAGCAATTTGCTCGTTCCTCGGGCAGCCCGGAAGACTTTAAAACGAGATAATGACACGTTCGCGGTGCGTTTTCTTCGCCCTTGGGTGAGCGAATCACGGCGGAAAGTTCGTTTAATTGCGGACCCTCGGGAAGACGGGCGAACGAACCGAAAGAAGTCGAATAATAATCGTTTCGAGCAGACGACGACCGTATTCTTCGCCGGTGATTGCGACCGGGCCGTATCTGCGTTCGCTCTTCATTAAAAGGACCACTCGAAAGAACTTAAACCTGACTAATGGTACAGTTCCTTTAATGTCTTCAGCCGGCCACTTCGCGGCGATTCGGCGCGAGAGGACGATACAACAAGTTTTTTTCGGACATGCAACGTCGCCCGGACGGATTTCTTTTCGATTTTTCGACGCTGCCGCTGAATACAAACGGTGGCAATTAAGGACTCAGCCTTAAGGACTCCACACGCTGCTACGTGCGCGGAGAAAAATTCAAATGTTTCGTAGCATTAGCCATGGAAATGAATTCCTTCCGATTTTAGTAGGATATTAAGATTTTCTTAAAAAGTAATTGCACAAGCTCAATCATCGTAACACTCGCCGTTATTCTTAATGACCCGACGCCATTTTTGCTGTAACTTCCGTGCCGTCGGCATAAAAACTCCATGACCTTCATGGAAGAAATTCATTGTCAATGATCACATGAAATTAATACAATTGAATTAAAGAATTCAAATTTTTATAATATTTTCAAGATTAGAGTTGAAGTATGGAAGGAGTCTATTGGAATAGAATTGTCTGTATCTATTGCACGCATGATTCATATTCAATCATGGGATCCAATTTCATTTTTCAGAGAGGTTCTCGCCCAGAACACCGTGTGCTCAGTTAACGATAAAAGATGAAACAATAAAATCTTAAACTGACAGCTATGCTACCGTACTTTATTTTAGATAAGCTCGTTCGGCTTCTTGTCTTGCTTTATGTCCTGGGCGATAACTACTATCGACAGATAATTTTCAGTGTAACTTTTACTTGTCTCGGGAGACACCTTCTAAAATTTAAAATAAAAATTCATCGAGACTTCATTCGGTAAGTTTATTTCTTTGAATATACGGGAAGAAAAGAAAATAAGAAAAATACTATTAAAAAAAGTTAACGTCTTTTCGAAAGTGATTGGAATTGTATTTGTAACGTTCAAAAACTAAACTCCCTTTCAGGTCAGTTCAGAGTGCACATAAGCTTACCGGAAAATTAACTGATTTCAGCTCCCGGAAACGATAACAGATATCGTCTGTACACTTGATAGGGTTGTATTTGATCCCATGGATTTTCCGGTCCGCCGAAAAGGTCCGTACCGCCCCCATGGATTTCCAAGGGCCACCGTCTGTTCTCCGGGAAAAAAAATGACCGGTTTTTCCCGAAGGAACGTGTCCCCGTGGCAGAGGGTGTTGTCCGTGTCTTTACGGTTCCGTCAAACTTTACGAGTGACCGAAGGAAACTGGCCTGGGCCGCCGTAAACTCTTCGCCGAGCGTTTGACCTTTATTGTTCGGAAACGTGTAACGCACGTGTGCACGCAGGAAATTCCCGGTGCTCAAAGAGTGCGCTGACAAGCGGCGCCATAACGGTTAGGACCGTATCTTTCATGGCGGAACGGGCACCGTAAATTAAAACAATATACCACTATTTTATCGATTGCAATATTCCCCTGTAATGCTTAATGCATTTCCATTGTAACCGAGAGCCGGGAGCTCGGAACGCCGGAGAGAGGGAAATATGGATTCCTTTTGTCGAGGGATTGCGTTTCAATGTATTCGGTGCACTTTACCGTTTCACCGTCTATCTTCGGGCTTTTTCCATTTTGTTTAAGCTGCCGATAAATTTTTCCATGGACGAGAATGCGATGCATCGTTCACGAACCAACGAGCCACCACGTGAGTTATTCTTAAGCGAAAATGGGGTCATTTCGGGTCGGCTGCACCCAGGGCTAACCAACGAGGATAGATCGGCCGTATTTTAGGGGAACCGATATGGAAAGACTTCTGGGGAACCGACCGCGGTTTTCGGAGAAAGCCGGTTGTTCATTTTTGTGGCAGAGGAGAGACGGTGTCGGTTGTAACACGTTCCAGAAAGTAAGAGATTCTATGTACTATAAAAAGAAAGAATTATAGCACATCCAATCTAAGGCTAACAGTGAGAACGAAACATACTTCGAACCTAATTGCAGTGTAAGAATATAATTAAACTTGGTCATAGTGCCTATAGGATTTTGGTAGGAAATAAAAATTGTCTTCATTAATTGCAGGACGCAGAAATCCGGGCCAAAGCGGTAGTAAATACCTGTGATATAGTCATTCGCAAATCATCTCGCGAGTCTGACTCGTGATGTTTACGTTTGTGACAACGAGTCAGACTCGTTAAAGTACGGGAAAGGTTTAATAATTTGTTTAAATCAGTATTCAAATGTATTAACGACTTCATACTGCCAATTCATGACCACCAATAACATACAAATTTGAGCGAAAGAGAATTATAAAATAAACCAGATAGATTGCTTCAGACATGAACTGTTCAGTGAAAATAAAATTCAGTGGCGTTTCAGAGGCCACCGCAGCGACAACACATGTCGACGAGGGGTTTCTGAGCAATCGAGGGACCCAATTATCAAGCCTAATTGCGCGTTCATTGGCCACGCTTTAAACCCGCGTTAATTTCGCGGGACGCCTTTCGAGTTTTTTTTGCGGCGGCCGATCTACCACAGTTTGAGCGTCGACGTCATTAATTCGGCGCACAATAAATAATATGTCCCGCGGTCTGTTATGACAGATAAACAGGCGACGTTTTACGATCCTCCATCGCCGGGTCGTTTTGTCGATGGACGCGCCATTTCTTTTTCCACGTTCTACTTTCCCCACGTCGGCTCGCCGCGCCGATTCGCGTTAATCCGCTCATCCCTTAAGTTTCCATCCGCGAGGATTATGCGTTAAATTGCGCGTTACGAGGAAGTATGACAAATCGGATTAAGATCTGACGAACGGTTAGCTCATTTCAGGCTCTGTAATTTGCCGTAAAATCGACCCGTTATGGCACCGCGTCGCGCGCTTCACGGATTAATGTATCGTCAACGCGTGACTTGTTGTTAATGCCGCCGTAAACTTATTAAACTCCGGAAATATTGTTGCGACGTGCTAAACAGCTCAGAGTACTCCGGCAATTGGTATTCACCACGTGACAATTTAATCGCAAAATTACGCGCAATGACAAATTTTTTGGTTATTTGATTGTGTAACCGTGCGTTAAAACTTATCAATAGACTGCGGATCTTTATGCATTTATGGCATCTGAAAATTTTCAAGAAACGCTAGAATATAAAATTCCACAGAGTTTGGTACGATTTTTATTTACTTCAGATCTACAAAGGTGACTATCACTGAAAATTGGATTTTATTTGTTTCCGTTTTCCTAAAATTTGCCTACGAAAATTGAAAATAAAACCGACCATTTACTGTTTAGTATTCGACACAATATTTCATCCAGCATTGTACATTCGATACCAACAAAAGTAATCGATAGCATTGTGTGTTATGTTTCTGAGAGGGTGTGTCAGATAATTCTGGTAAATGGTGTAATGGTAGAGAAGTTTGGGGAGGTTGCACAGCGAAATGAATCGTAAAACTTTATACAACATGGCTGGGTAATATAGTCTTTAGTGATGGAAATATTCCGGGTGTTTCGCGTGTTATGGACGTAGTTATGTTGTAAACTCGTTCCCGGTGCAATAGCATACGGAATGGTACACTGAAATTGTTGCAGTTTGATTACGATGCGTATATAAAGTTCCCTAAGAAGAAGAAGGCAACCATAAAAGTGGCGGGAGCGTATGGTGATGATGAAGACCAGAAGTTTCACCCTGATCAATAAACTCGAAGTTCAAAGAAGACGAAGGGGACCTCTGACGGGGTGTCGAGAGATAGTTCCAACACAAATTTATTTTGTTCTTACGATATGTGATTTCATCCTGATGTTTTACTAGCTAGCTCTACACGTAGTCTTTTCATGAAATCATCATAAAATTAAAACCATACTGACACGGAACGCCATTGCTTATTGCATTACAATGAAAATAAAAATCCCACAGGAAATTCCAAAGAAATGGGAATTCGCCTCAACAAGCTTCGGTGGAGGGTTAAAAAAAGTTCATAATGTTTCTGATAGAAAAAAGAAATGTAAAAAGAATGCTGAACCACAGGAAACGCAAAAAGAAGCAGAAATGGCTACCACCCACCAACAATCTCGCCGGGCATCGCGGCGATTCCCGTTTCGAGCAGAAAAGAGGTTTCGTATTCGGCGCAGCGAAAAAACAGCGGCAGCTGCATACACGAATGAAATATTCCCGCTAAATTTGTCCGTGGCGGTCGGCCATATTTTTCACCTGGCTTCACCCCCTTTCGCGGACAAGGAGCTGCGACAGGATAACAGAGCGACGCCGGACGGACGGATATTTACGTCACGTGAGCCGACGGACGAAGGTGGCCGCGCGGAAGACGCGTCCGCTAAAGTCTGCTTCAGTTTCGTGGCCGGCGGTTGACTCACCTCCTGCACACCTTCTGACTCACTGCCTTATTTATACATCGTGGGACAGTCTAGCCGGTCGCGAACGAGAAATCGCCGAATTCGAACCGAGGATTTGTCGAACGGACGAACAAGCATACTAATTGCCTATCCTTGTCAGAACGTACGATACACATGGTTGTTTGACCCACTGTGCGACATGTTGAATACCATCTCGATCACTTGAAACGATTCGGGCAATTATCTCGTCAACTATTGATTTTTGAAACGCACATTCCAAACGAAAACTGCTTTGTTTCGAGAGCGCGATAGTCATAAATCTTATATACCCAAGTTTATTATACTACAGGGTGGTCCTTTTAAGTAGAGCCACCTAGGTATCTCTACATACGTCTAATGTCTTTTTCGATCAGTTACACGATGCAATAAAAGAAAATGTAGTTATGTATCAGAAAACACCGATGACCTTGATAACTCCGCAAAAATCACCTTTGGAAGAAAATATTCTTGTCAGATATTTGGTCCATCGACACCATGCACATTACGTAACAAATATTTGTTTGCATCACAACAATCTGAAGAGATATGCAGGTGGCCTTACTGAAAAGGACCACCCTGTGTATCGTACTATACCTAAGAGTCCAATAACAAATTCAACAAGCTACGCAGGAAAGGAATAAGTAAATAAGAAAAACTAAATTGTGCAACAGGTAACGGAGCGAGAGTAACCCCAGTTTCTTTCTATGTTCCGCGACTGATTCCGAATACGGGAGCCATAATTCAGTTTTCTGAGCACAGTGCCGTGACTTATCGCGCACCCTCCTGTTCTTCTGTTAAGTTTGATGGCAAAAGACCCGGTTACATTATGGGCGTCCGTGTAAACGCCGCTGGACGTTGCCAACGACAAAATGGACCCCCTAGGCACCGGTAGTTCGCGTTATCTTGTTTCCCCGCTTAAATGCCCGGCGATCAGTTTAGCCTACGGTACAGGAGTCAGGAGAATCTCTGCCCGTGCGTGGGAATCAGCCTTTACTCTCTATGCTATCTATTGCAATAGGTATATGCACTTAGGGAGTCAAAACTGTACTGTTCGAAGACAAAATTAAAATAATATTTTAATATTAAAATTTTTCTCGGCAAAGGGAGAACAGTGACGAGAGGGGGAGGAGAAGAGAGAGAGGAGTCCCCCAGAAAACCAAAAGCGTGAACAGCAAAGGAATAGTTGGATCTCGGTAGAGGAACAATCGACAGCGATAAAATACGATCGAGCGTTCGCGATAAAGTTGCAAAAGGGGTCTTGGATCCTCGCCGAAAACGCATCGATTCGAAGTCGGTGCACGGGGACCGGGTCGAGGAACATGGCCGACCCCGGCGACCTATCCTGAGAGCAGAGTCTTGTACGAAATTCGCGTTCGCTTTCCGTTCAACCGCGACCTTTCCCTTTCACTTTGCCCGTCTCGACATATCCTCGGCCCTTTCCCCGCGAACGATCGCCCTTTTTAGGGAACCACAGAGAGAGAGAGGGGGGGGGGGAGGATCCTCCGAGGGCCCGGGATCGATGGGGCCACGGCTGATCGAACGTTTGTCGGGCCGGGCCGAATGGAAATACCATTGTCAGAGGGAATCGACGGGACAATGTTTGAGAAATTCCCCGTGGCCGCGCGAGAGATATTGCGAGAAGCGGTTGATCATTCTGTCTCCTCCCAGGCTAGGGATTTTTTTTCGGTCCTGCCTCCTCAAGGCGCGGCCCAGACGACTCCCTGCGATCGCTTGTTCCCTTTTAATGGAGGAATTTCTTTGGACCCCGGGTTTGGCTTAGAATCATACCGCTGCCCTGTGTTCCCGGTGAATTAAAGGGATGTTGCTGGCGATTTATGATGGATGGCTCCGAGGGTGGAACATCGTGAGACCGCAGGATCCAGCTGAACTATTTGCGGGCGTTTAGGGGCGCACTTTCGCGTGGGCGAGTGAAAAAATCGATTTTCTATGTTTTCTAAAATGATTGAACTTACACAAAATTTTATGCTTAACCATTCGGGGACGACGATTGTCAGTTTGCTCCTCTATACGATATATGACATCACAATAATCTGTAAATGATTTCGACTTTCTGAGTTGCATTCTACTGAAATAGTGGAAGAAAATCTGTTACTAATTAATTAGAAACGAGGCTGTTCTTTCACTAGAATCAAACATTACCAAGAAAGTGAACAAAATTTTGTATATTGTTTGTTATACATTTTTGTCCTGGACTACAAGATTTCAGGATAATGCGCAATAAAAAGTCAAGGTCAGGATGTAAATTATCGTCGAGTAAAATAAATATTTGCGCGCCTTTAAATCTGCCGTTGATCTGTTGCCATTGTGCGTCTCGATCGGATAAGAAATCGTCCCGAAACCGGCAAAAAAGCTCGATCCTCTTATTTGGAGAAAGGAGAAAAGAGAGAAAGGTCGGAAGCGAGAAACATCTGGCAGTAATCAAGGAGCTGTATCTCCGAAACGTCGGCGAATCGCGAAAGGGAACAGAAGTACGAAGAAGAAGAGGTGAAAGAGGAGGAGGAAGAAGAGGTCGAAGAAACATCGCTGAATTGGATGACTGCAAAAAACGCTGCAGCGACAGTCCAATGGTAGATGGAAATATGAGTGCAGTTTATTTATTTAGTGAAGGAAGAAAGTACGCGGCACGATAAAACTAAATTCGACTGAATAACTCTCTCATTGAAAAATAACTTGATAAAATCAATGACATGCTCAATGATATCCATCATTTTGTTCTATGACTATGTACATAATTCACCAAATTAATTTAAACATCGCAGAACAGTTGAGCAAGAATTATTTTTATTCTTCGATTCATATTGCTCGTTAACTAAACTTTCGCGGTAAAATAGCCGCGCCATTTCAATTTGTTTTTACCGGTCGTTATTTTACGCGAGATGTTCGAGATTGTTCGTACAATTGTTTGTTTATAAACAAATACGTGATACCTGATTCAGCAAATTAATATAAAAATCGCAGAACAGTTGAGCAAGAATTATTATTATTCTTCGATTCATTTTGCTCGTTAGCTAAACTTTCGCGGTAAAATAGCCGCGCTATTTCAATTTGTTTTTACCGGTCGTTATTTTACGCGAGATGTTCGAGATTGTTCGTACAATTGTTTAATTATAAACAAATACGTGATACCTGATTCAGCAAATTAATATAAAAATCGCAGAACAGTTGAGCAAGAATTATTTTTATTCTTCGATTCATTTTGCTCGTTAGCTAAACTTTCGCGGTAAAATAGCCGCGCTATTTCAATTTGTTTTTACTGGTCGTTATTTTACGCGAGATGTTCCAACCCATGAAACTCAACAATGTTTTCGATATAATTGCACATTCCTAATATTCTGTTGCACATGTAAAATCCAAATGGCCAGATTCCTGGGAAAGAAGCCCGTGCGAACGGCTGCCGGCCGAAGAATATTCAGAGGTGAATTACATAATTCCTTCCATGCACGATCGACGATGCTATCACCAGTTATTCCTGTCAAACAGAAGCGTGTATTCACGCGTGCATTAATACAGGCACGATGAGAGTTCTTGCGTGCCACTCGATGCAACCGAGTGAATTGCTTCTGGTCAGAAAACGGACGTCCTGTAGCGACCCTCGGCGGTTATGTTATGTTCTACGATTGACAGAGACTGAAAGAAATATCCTGTATAGTGTATTCCTCGTTGATACTGCTCCATTGATTATCGTCTCGTGTTCACTGCTTGTCGATGCTTTCAACGAAACGTACGAAGAATGCAATTTGTCAGCAATATATTCTGCAAGAAGTATTTGCAATTTGTCTTACAGGTACGCCTCAAAACGTTCTACAACTTTGTTCGTTGGGATGCGCATCCGATCGCACGACCAGCAATTATCAATTTCGCAAAAATAAATATTTCATCACTAAACTACAGACAATATTAAAAGACATGAAACTGTATATTTGCATTCGATTGCAGTTAAGAACAATTTAGCAGGGCTTCAATACGCTATTGCATTTTCTCGTATTTTATAAATTTAAGCATTCCACAAATCCATCAGTCTAATAGAGAAATTGGCAATATCTCGTTTAATTGCGCACCGGGGCGTCCACAGATTTTTCCGAGGTTGAACACGCATGCGTATAGGCTGCAACGATCGGAATTTCGAGAATGGCATTTATATAGAGATTCAAGTTTTTGTTAATTAATAGTGTGACTGAGTAGGAGCCCCGTCCTGTCTCCTTTTATGACCGGAGGTGGATACGTGAGGTTCATGCATAATCGCGCCAAATGCTTCGACGCGTCGTCTATGGCGCTAAAACGAAACAGCCCGAAGAAGTTATTCTCGTCACGTAGAAGTGACGTCCACCTGCAAGTTTGATGAGCGCCGAAAACCGGAGATCGGCCCCCTTGTCTTCGGATAGTCTCGTTAATTAACTTGATTTATACGAATTCGGCCCTCTTTTTCATTGTTCGCCGGCTATGCCTCCGGTAAACATTCTCGGTACTAATTGTAGACAATGTTGAAATTGGTAACGATCCAAAACACGTAAAAGGTATAATAGACTGTGGATTTTTATCTGGTTATAAAAGAAACGCGAAATTCAGAATAAATGGAAGATTAAAGGGATTTAAGGGATACATTATTCTCGTCTTACTCTCCCACTGTGTTTCTTTTGTCCGGAGCAGTCTCGAGGGATGAAAAGAAACCGCAAGAGGGATAAAACAACCGTAAAATTGTCCAAGAGAAAATCCAAAGAGAGGAAATAGCTGCCCTTACTTGCGCCACCTGTAATTACTTATGTTTAATTCGTGTGTCACACCGACCCGCAGCCATGCCGGCTGGAGAAAGCGAGAAAGAGTAATCGTGGAAAAACCTGCGGTGGCATTTATCGTGGAACGTGCGCTCGCATTCTGGAGTAAGTAGATAATTCCCGCATAATTCCGTGGCCAGGCGGATGAGAATGTTGTGGCGACGTTTCGTTATGTGAAAATTACGCGGGCATGGGAACGATAATTGTCACTAATATCTCCCTCACATAGGAAATGCCCAGCTCTTATTTATAGATCAATTTCCCCTTGAATGCTGGACAGACTAACTGCCGTTCGACAAGCTGTAGAACCGCATGAATTCGCAAATTGTTTGCGGTCAAATGTCTATCAGCCAAACCAACCGGTAAACAAACTCGTTCCGATGAATGATTTTTCGAATACACGATTCTTCACTCAATATATTTCAACTCAACCACCTAGTATAATTCCCGATGAGACGCACCGTAAAATGTTAACATTTCGAAATAATCTCAAAACGAAGAACACGTGTATTATATTATTTACGTGTCACAGAAGTATGAAAGCTTTTATTTACATAATTATTCTCTGCTTTTTAGTCTTGCGTGCGTTGTCATCTAGCTCTGATGAAGTTGCAAAATTTGTACAGACAGCTAGAGAAGAAATCGTGTTAATGGAAACGTGGTAAAAATCGGTGATTATCCCAGTAACTTCGTTGCGATTATTTTCGAGGAGTATACGAAGGTTAATAAATTTTAGATCAGTGTTTCTAACCGACTCTGACGCAGATTCGCATTCCAGCTGTAATTTCCGAAAGACGTCCGCGTGCAACCGCAACGGAAAGGTGCGTAATGCACGTTCAAACTCTCGGGGAAGGCAACAAAGTAACCGTAAAGGCGCATCCAATTATAAACCACTAAACAAACAGCGTAGAACCGTCGGCGGAGAGATCTGCGGTCGAAAAATCGCACTCGGTTCCAAGGCTTACTCCTTTTTCTTTTCCCGTTCAATCTTCTCGGACGGCACACCGCAGCCGCGCGTGATCCGCATGCACATATGCGTGCGGAATAGATCTAGCCGTGCGTGTACGCACGCGGTCAAGTGCAACGCACGTAAAGATAACGGCGGCTATGGATCATAGAAGCCGGCTGCATCCCGAGGGGAGAGAAAGGGCCCAGGCCCTTCGAGAAGGGCACAGATCTTCGGGCCAGATTAATATCGGGACCACACTCGGAACGTAAATTTGCGAGACGCGTCTACGAGCGAAAACGACCGAAATACGTTATGGCCGAGCACGAAAGTCTCTAACAGTCAACTATAAATGGATCGTAAGTCTTTATGTGACTATAAACTTTCCTATATTATTCGGGAGGTATCTCACATCCTCGTGTAATTACGAACTTTATTGCGAGAATATTGAGTAGACTATATTGTCATGTAAAAGTGAGAAATTTGTTTATCAGACTGTTCAGAAAGGAAATATGTCGTCCGCAGACCGCAAATCTGTATGCAACTTGAGACTTATCTAAATTATTGTGGAATAATGTGAAATGTCTTTGATTTATTACCAAGTTGAAGAAGCTGATACAAATTGATGTACAAGAAATGATCTTGTTCATAACTACGTCTTTAATATTGTCCGTAAATGTTAACATTACAAAATGAAGATATTTTTACGTTTTTAGCAGGAACTGGGTTACGAATAAAAGCTGCTTCAATCATACGTGTAGCAAAGTAACCAAAATGGTGGACAAACGTAGCAACGGAAACGTAGAACGTAACAGAAATTCGTTTGTTTTCGATTCCTGAAATAGAAGACGCGCTCTTCTGAGAACGTACGCCTGTAATTTCTCACAAAACCCCTTCATCTATCCGTAACGACTGCTTTTGTATCTTTATAAATACCTTTTGATGATGTCAAAAAGAACTATTATAAGAATCGTGGTGGACAACATGGCTTTGGACGAATAGACAACTCACGTTCATCGAACGTGTGAAAAATTGGTTATTTCTTCAATTTATGAAAATTGCATTGGCCTATTTCTTTTTCACAATACTAAATATTGTCTTCGATAGTGTTATAGTAGTACTATTAATAAATGTACTCACCAAAATAGGCCCTCCATCTAGTAAAGAAGCTGAAACCGTAGCACCGAGCCACTGAAGTGTTTTATTGTCGATCTGACTTAAACCGTTCGCCGCGGTTGGATTTCTCACATAATTATTTCCTGCAATTAAAAAACCATTGTGTTATGTAGGCGAACTTATTAAAATTTATAAGTGTAACATAAAAGTACACCAACATATTATACTTCTGAACCCAGTGCTAGCCTGAAATATTTCACATTTCTTTATTGCTCGACGTTCCAATGGATGGTTCCAGACCTAATTGCCAAAAAATCATGGAACCGTGTCTACGAAAATCTTGATAATTGTTTATCAACTGTACAATTTTATAGGAACGAGGTATAATATTTTTTGTTATATTGAAAGGTAAAAAGTTTCATTGAATTCATGCATAAGATAACACATGAACTAATAAGTAGTCTACAGATTTTATGCAATTACGGTAAAAGTGAGCAAGTGACATTTAAAACACTGGAAAGATTAGAAGAATTTAAGAACGTCTGTACACTATTTTCAACTCACTAAATTAACTCATCAATTTTACCGTACCCAAGCTTATCACTAAATTCACTTATATTCCATAATTTGTTTTAACCTAGTCAATTTTATCTTATTTACTATAATGAGAGGAGTTACTATTTGGCTACTGATAAATTAAGAATTTATTCGTTCTCACAAATTCCATTCTTTGTTAAACTTTTTAACAATTTTCTCGTTTCCATAAAAGTGTATATTCACATAAACCTGTACAGCCTATAAAATGCACGCATTTGTGTATCGGAAAGTGAATTGTACAATTGTTATATAACGCGGTGATACAAGAACAATTTCCAGTAAATGACGGTTGCAATGCGTCATCCTGGTATTCCTTTAAAAAGCAAGCGTGGAGCAGGTGTCACCGCAGAGAATTCCCAGCGAGTGCACCCTGCAGTTTTCTTCGTCGATTTTCCGAACGGAATGAACCCGTTAGCCGTATCGGTCAAGCGTAGCCCTTAAAGGGAAGTTGTCCTTCGCATCCCACCCCTAATACGCGAATGCTGTTAAAGGCAACGCTCCGATGAGTCTCTCATTCACGGCAGCATTATGACGAACGTTGGAAGCTTCTCAACATTATTAACAAAATATCTAAAATTTACAAAAGTACAAACTCCGTCCAAGAACAAGAAAAACCTCCCCAAAAATTTCTTCTAAATATTTCATTAGAGCTTGTCAACATTACTATCAAAATATTTTGAATATACAGAGATGCACACATATCTTCGTAATCGATTTACAACCAAGCCCCTTCTAAATACAATATTTTTAATATAACGGGAATATTCTTGTAAAATGAAATGACTAATCCAGAAAATGGAGAATCAATTTCATCTCTCCACGCGTTGAAGTCTCCTCGCACAGGTCGGCCAACTCGATAAATCGATTGGCAACGAAGCCTCGATTGCAAATTATCGATCGTTTCGGGTCAAAATTCATCGAGTTTATCGCGGCCCAATTATTTCGCCGATTATTACCGGGCTCATTAAGAGGATGTCAATTAGCCGGTTTCGTGATCGAACGATCGCGAGCGTTCGTCTGACCTTCCCCGAAGATCCTCAGGTGGCATTCTGCAAGAAATGCCGAACGTTCGGCGGGGCAGGGCCGTCGCGTTGGTAGAACGACCTTACGGTTTTCTGTATTAGGTAGAGCCGACTTCTTGCTTGAACACGGTTCCCGGTATCTCGAGACGGCCCACCGCGCCACTCTGACACTCTCTGTGGGGTGTACCTGGAGGAGTTCCTCAAGACGTCTCTTCGGTCGAGTACCCGAAGAAGTGAGTGACCTCCGAGACCTGTACGAGATCCCGAGCCTCTTCCTCGTACGCAAACGGAATCAAAGATAGAAGGAATGGTCTGAGGAGCGCTTGGCAGCTGAACGCATTGCTGGATCTATCGATCCGGGGGCTCGGAATCCACTCGATCGTGGCACGACTGCCTCAAAGGGTTATTCCAACTTCTAACTTACAAAGAATCGAAATTTTTCTTCTTGTGTTTTCTGAGCCTTTTGTGTGGCTGGAATTATGCGGTCTCAAAAATCTCTCCTCACAGAATTTTAACAGGTTTTAAGAGACAAGGGTAGTCACGTGACTTTTGCAGAGTCAGCACAGTTCCAGCCTTCAGCCACTGACTTAAGATCCGTCTTGGTCTTGATTCGACGGATCTTAAGTCTGTGACAAAACTTAGCGCGCTATATTTCCTCCAGAAAACTCTATTTTGGGCCTGCTTCTAACGCTTATGTTACCAAACATCTGCATAACCACAGCTCATGACCACTCATTTCCCAGCGAAAAATATTCTCATATAAGGACATTTTTCGCCCAGGTTTTGACGGTAACGTGGTCACTCTACCTTATCGCGAATCTACGGAGTCTTGGCGCTTAAAATTATTATAATTCCAATAATAATTTTCCAACGATTTGGTTATGACCAGACTGCGGATCTTTATGGAAAATAAAGTT
The DNA here is from genome assembly GCA_028454245.1 of Halictus quadricinctus. Classification (NCBI taxonomy): domain Eukaryota; kingdom Metazoa; phylum Arthropoda; class Insecta; order Hymenoptera; family Halictidae; genus Halictus; species Halictus quadricinctus. Next base: position 5,539,448 of record CM052112.1, read on the forward strand.
TTTCACATTAAATAATTTCAATAATTCGTAAACAGCATAGGAATATGCTTAAATTCATCCAATGTACAGTTGCATGAACTGTTAAACCATCGCAAAGTAAGATCCGGCCAGCGCATAACAGATAAAACAAATTAGCTTTTGTGTAATCACCAGGAAAACACGAAGTACGACGTAAATTGTTGTTTTATTATCAACAGGGCAAAGAACTGGACAGGGGTAATTTTGCGAACAAGAAAATAATTTATCTGGTAAAAATCGGTTGTAAAATGGCGGGCTGTCCGAGTGCGCGCGCGCGCGAGAGAGAGAGAGAGAAAGAGAGCCGCGAATGTAATGAATGGCCGAGACTATGGAATAGGACTGTAATTGGATAAGATCGAGACAAGATCGCGCATTCGACCAGGCTAATTATCGATCAAAGCGAAGTGTCCGGGCGAGCAGCGTTGACTAAGGAAGAGGAGCCGACTAATTGGACGTAGCGTGGGGCATGATCTTGTATACGTTAGTCGGTGAAAACGTTTCTCTATCAACCGAGAGGCGGCTTCCACCGGCAAACTCTTCCGAGTCTGCGTTAATAGGGACTAGGGAAGAGGAGCACCCTCCATCACGCGGAATGACAGGAAGGGCCATGGTATTCTTCTTGACTGACAAGTCGCTGCCAGACGCTTTGTAATTTCGCAACGGTTAATTAAACCACTCGAACTTTCGCTGATAATTGACTTGCACGGGAAATTGATTTCAATTTATTCCGAATGCATTACGGCAACCAACTAGATACGGGTTGCCAGAAACTCTCTACGGGGGTATTGAGTACTTAGTAGCGGATCTAAACGCTAATCTTATAACAAACTTGGTATGCACATTGAATCCCAGTGGAAGACAACCTGAAGATCCTGTTCTGACTCGAGTACAGTGATCTTTCTATATATGTCGCCAAGTCCTGGATGATAAATGTCGCGGAATTATGCCCACTACCGCGGGGTATACCCCGTGAGGGGCCCCGAAGTTCGGAATAACACGGCTCGGATATGACTCCTAAACGATATACGGCAAGACCCGTATTGTAGACATATATCGAAAATTCATTGTATTTCGTTTGTAAATCAGCGACAACAGCAACACGGCTCAATTTCTCTCGACATGATGCCACGGGGCTGGTAATAATCACGGTGAAAAATTGCGAATAACGAACCTCCTTGCCGTCTTAATCAACATTTTATCTCGATCTGACAGTTTCGATCGATCCAGCACGCTCCGGCCGAGATAATGTGAAGTCGACTCTGTTGGTTTCCTGCCGATTGGCACTCTCTCTCTCTCTCTCTCTCCCTCCCTCTCCCTCTCTCAATTACTTTCTCGCGGGCAAATTACGGGTCCAGAATCGTGTCCGATCGTTCAGAGATACGGCCGTTACGAAGTGTGTAAGCACGTCTAATTCGTGCCGGCATGATTCCACTAATTTGCATCGCGCGTTCCCGAGCGGATGATCGTATCGCTGCTGCGCGTGATTATTAATTTGAATGGCTGTCTGCGCGGAAATTCATGCACGCTCGTGACTTTGCCCGTTCGTTTCGCTTTATCGCTTGTTTGCTTGAAATGAAGTCATTATAGCTCCTTTTGGAGCTCTCTCTCTCTCTCTCTCCCTCTCTCCTTTCGATTCAATATTTTAGACAGAGAAATTAATGTCTCATTGTTCCGAACGAAGGCGCATTTTCTTTTTGTTTAAACGTAAACGATGTTGCTCTTTCATTTCAGAAGACAAATGAATCAGTGAACGAACTTATGCATCCCTCTCAACCATGCCTTACAATTTAATTGAGGTTTCAAACATACTATCTGTTGAGTTGAAGCGGAAATTCGTAGCGTTTTTAAATTAAAATTCAAAGATAAAATTAAGATATTTCTGTTCTACTAATTTTGCCTGATTTCTACGAATTTTCGCTCTACATTTCGAATCGCAAAAATGCAGTTTATGATGAAGAAATCTTATCCTAAAGTTTTAACCCTTTTAGATCGTACAATAATCCTAATGAAATTGAGAGTAAGCGAAAGAACAAATGTTCAAAAGATGGACGAATTGTGTCGGCCAAGCAGGAGCGATGCGAGACGATTAACGTGTTAAAAGGTGAATAATCGCGGAAGGGAAAGTATTTGAAATCGATATAACCTGGAGATGCAAAGCCTTGAAGCATGGAGGAAGGGACACATCGGCAAGGTGGGTGGAAAGGCGCCGAGAATAGAACGTTCTATAACCAGTCAGTCGGTTACTCCGCAGTTCCTGAGATTACGAAGCTCTTCAGGGGCTCCGACAGCAGCGGGTGGAAAACCAGAATGTAGGTCAGCGACTGCCAGCCGCCCGAGGAGCACGAGATACGAGCCCTCGTTAGCAACACTGTGTTGAGGTACCTTTCAAAGACCCTGGCAAGTGCTACTATACAAGCGGAAGAAGAAACCGGAAAACGGATATCGGATTGACACCGGACTGATTGGAGTTAATCCGTTCTTATTTCTCGAATACCATTACAAAATCCTCTCGACCAGCAAACTTCGACAAACTTTCTCTGAGGTGACAGTAATGAATTTGCACATTAGAGATACTTGTTAGCACTGGTATGTGTTATCTTACAGAAAGAAGAAAATTGAATTTTTAATGTAGACTTTTTATGTTGTACATTGAAATATGATTGCAGTTTAAGAAACTTTGTCGTCTCACTTATCAATAGACTGCGGATGTTTATGCAAATGTATATTTTTACAGGAAATAGATAAAATTATGAGACCTGGACAGAAATATGTTTTGTCACTAGGAGATTCTAAAGATATATTTTTTATTTTGCATATTTTATCAATACTCCATTTAAGAAATTCTCTTGTGGAATATTTTACGTGATTCAAAACATCATTCTCACCTTTCGTGTCGAAACGGATGGGCCAGCAGGTATTGTCGGCTGCGATGTCGCATTTGTAAACCCCGCCGCCTCTACGAACGCCATCTTGTCCGGATTCGGCCGTCGGTGCACCCACGATGGCCCTGCAAAAGGAAATGTTGGGATGAGACGCGTCAATGTACAAAACCACCGATGCGCCGCGCATTATTCTTGCAATTGGAAAACCGAAGATGGAAAATAGAGGTGACTAATACGGAAGACTCGCGAAAGAAATGAGTTGCATAACCGATCTGGTGTTACCAGGTCATCGTTCGATATTCATTATCGGATCGTTAAGGAAAGACGATGATGCGAACGTATTTCCGAGATCGAGGTCAGTGGTCACGAGCTATTTTGAACAGTGGCGCAAGAGACAGTAACTGATCCGATCGACCAACGAGTTATTAAACCAGGTAACACACTGTTGCCACCGCAACTTTTTATACGCTCGTTGATGAACATATCGAATTGTTGACGTTAGTTGCACTGCCACCTGCTTGTTCGCAAAAGTAATACCTCCGGAACCTACGCATCTATGACATTTACAAAAATTTTACAATTAGATTGTTTTTGACCGATTAAAATTTCAATAATGCTATTACATACAGAGCTGCTATTTCTTCTCTGCATTTTGTGAAACATATAAAAAAAAAAGTTAATACCAATATGCGCAACTCTTGTTCTTTAAGATTATGTTAAAATATACAGAGTG
>CM052112.1:5543180-5554375 GCA_028454245.1 Halictus quadricinctus
AGAGGCGGGCAGTATCAGTTTTTTATTTGGGTGGCACTTTCAAGGTTATTTGAAGGTCAACTTTATTTTTTCTTCTAAAAAAGATGTCGGCCGCCCTAATCACGAAATCGATTCGAGTAGGTGTGTTCAGTCTATAAGAGAATTGCTAGGTGAGGTAATCGATCATGTAATCATCGTACAAGAGCGAGCTCTACTGGTTGCACCTTGAAATCATTCGAAGCCTACAGCGTGATTAGTTCATACTGCCTACATTCAAATTAGGTGTACACATCGTGTCAAAAAGGAAGGTCAGAGGAGGCCGTACGATTTTATTTTTCATAGGCGATTAGATCTAACAAACAGATATGCAAACGACCGGCCAAGTACAATACTCCGGCACCATGGGATTTCTAAACCTTGACCTTGCGCTCACATTCTCGTTTACCTTGAACTTTTCTGAATGAAAGTTTTTTCTTGAACGAATACTTGAATGTCAATGGAATCTGCGTAATAACACTCGTACTCGTCATCTGAATTAGAATGGTCAAAGCTGAGAGTGTTTGAACGGTATGGTGTAGCGTGAAGTCAGATATTCAAAATGATAAAGAACGGATTACTCGACTGTGGATTTTAATGTAAAATAAACATTTTCTGCATTTACTTCCAAAGAAGAAATTTCTTTCTTTCTTGAATAATTTCAATAGTAATAGTAAAACGTTGTTTTTAAATTTCCGAAAATTTTTACGGTATTTCATTTACTCGTTTCTGTTATTAAATCCACGGAAATAGACGAATCCTGCGGAACGAAAATTCAGTGTCCGAATAATAATGGGAGTCACTGTACACACATAGAATTCTTGCTGCTAGTTCGTCAAAAATGTTGTACACGAATGCATCAAACATGAAACATCCGCCAATCGCGTTCCAAGATGACAGTAGCAGAACCGCGGGATGAACTTGAATGAGCTCGAAGGGGACTGAGAATCCTTTGTGGAAAACTGAATTCGTCGAAATGTAAAAATGGAATCGTTTGAGCAGCAACCTTGGCATACTCTAGCTAGCTCTACGGAGCTTCTAGGCCGCAGCCAACGAGCAGCGTGTAGGTAAAAGTCGCACACGCATGTCTAGGATCGTGCGTAAACCGCCTGGAAAACTACGAGAGCAACGATTATGCGAGTTATGTAAGCGATCCGTAAGTCTGCGCAACGAGTCGCCGGAATCGCGAGTAGCCGCGTTAATAACAACGAACGAGACCGGTAAATTGCACGGATGAGCTAATTAACGGGGTTCAACTGCAATCGCGATTTCCAGAGGTGTCATGTTTCCAATGGATGCACGGTTAACCAACAATAACAATTTTCATTCGTGTAGGTGGAGCGATCAAACGATAAAAACCTGCAAATGGAACACTTCTTTGTTTCGATCGATTATGGTTATTGCAAAAATGGGTAGACGAACACCACGGTAACCATTCTCACCAAATATTGTACAATATTTTTAACGAATGTTCGTCAACATTTTCTACGATATTCAAGTAAGAACGAAGAAAATAATTTTCTGTTTTGAGGCTGATTTTCGGTTCGCATTTAGGGATTGGAAATTGCATAGGCTTCAGCGGTCCACGGATCAGCTCTCAGAATAACAAGCGAACGTTGATCGGCGCAGCACAAAGTTATTTTCGAACGGCAAGAATCGACAATGGAGAAGCGAAGAACGAGATTCATTTTCGTCTGCGAGGCACAACACGAGGCTGTTCGTAGCCGAAATTCGATACATTTACGGCCGCGGTCTGTCCGACGGATTCGCGGACGCGCCGCGTCGCGTCGCGCCGCGCCGCGCGTTAATAGCAAACGTGGGTCGTGCCTGACGAGGACTTAAGCTCGCCCACTCTATTTTTCTTTTCTTTTCCATCTTTTTTCGCAATCGCGACGAACTACAGTCACCGATATGTGACGCATGCACCAGAACGGGAGTGCAGGGGCGAACCGGTCCCGCAGGATACCACGAATACGAACACCTAGAAATCCTTCTCTCTTTTCCGTCGGCATCGTCAGCACCCTCTTTCTTTCGCCTGCTTACCCGGCTTCCTTTCGAAATTTGTTTTAACACAATTAACACAATTTCTTCTCTTCTGTTGTAACTATTTAACGCTAAACCTACCGACACTTCTTGTATACCTATTCCTACCGTGCGCGGTCACGTTCTCATAGGAAATTACTGAATTGACTTCTTCATTTAAGCACATACAATCTTTCCCCTTCTATAAGACGTTTCACTTTTACAGTGATTTCTCTATACACGTCGCCAAGACTTGGATGGTAAATGTCGCGGAATTATCCCCACCACCGCAGGATATACCAGGCTCGACGCTGACAAGACCCGTGTTGATGACATATATCGAGAATTCACTGTATATGTTTTGTGCTTGATTCGCGATAAGGTAGAGTGACTACGTTACCGACAAAAAAATGGTTTTACGTGCTTATACATAGTTATATATAATTTCAATTGTATAAAAAATACTGCGATGCTCTCTGCTCGATTTAGAAAATTATACTGTGTGTCGTCCACCTTTGCGGTTTGGATGTATTTGCCATGAAACAGTATTATCAACCAGGCACGTGCGTAACTTGATAGCGTCTCATTTATTTTGAGTTGACCATGCCACATTGAAAGTAGCCTTTCTTTTATACTGATTGTTTAGGTTTAGAAGAGAAAATACCATATTATCTCGTGCGGTCAAATTGTCCGGCCGCGGCAGGTAGGACAGACTAAATGTATGTCTTGGAAAAAAAAGTAAAAGGAGAAATAAATGCTGATTGTATACATACTTTAAAAAAAGTCGTGAAGATAAATAGTGATCATGTTGCATGTACGAAATTGTACGCAGAAGCTTGGAAAGGTCAATTTGACCGGCAGGTTTAGTGTTAATTCTGAATGGAAAGATGAACTGTCGCACCAAGCGGGTTACGCGAGGACAGGTAACCTGGTGTCGAGGGAAAGTTGAAACGCGTTGGTTTACAATGCCGCTCCAGTTTGAAGAACAATTTAGTTTCCCTTTTTATTTGATCGCGACCGGATTCGGACGGCTGACAATAAAAATGACAGGTTCGAAAGCAACGACTCTTTAAAACGTTCGATCCGGGTTCCACGTTGGTACGCAGTTGCCGGTTATGGCAATTGGTCTTGCCGTAATACCAGCCACAGTACAATTGGACAGAAAACTGAAGTAACTCTTTTTTGGCCTCTGCGGAAAGAAGCCTATCGCATTCTTCAAATAACTCGTCTATACGTGAGCCATAAAATTGGATTTGCGTGTAATGGACATAAATAAAAAACAACATTGCGAATTGCAATAACATATGGCATGTGGAATTGCAATGTAAGCATCGTATTGGGAGTTCACTAAAAAAAAAAAAAAAAAAAAAAAACGAAAGGTATCATGCTCGTTTCGAATGTATCCAGGCAATCGATTGCAGACTGGAATTCTTTAAATAATGGAAATATGCATGACGTCCGCAGAACGTGATATCGGTTGCAACACACAAGCTGCATCGTTCAGTCGGACACCTATCAAGCCGCGGGAATACTCGAAGTTTGCTCGACGAATCGCGTATCCTCCAGTGAAATTGCAAGAAAAAAATATTTCAAATCCTTGTTTCGCAGTGTTTGCAGACCGTACAGGGTAGCTTGTCAGTTATGTTCGACTGTTTTGGATTTATTCGATGCTACGACCTTCCTGCGTGCTAATGAAAGGCTGCAGCTGCATCAACCAGAGTGCAGGTGCTGCGATTTAGCGTCTTCTAAATTAGCTCGCGAGCATGGCTGACTCGCGAAATTTAATGGAGACTCGAGCCGCCTGTTCGAGTCGAGGGCGACCATTAGACTGCACTAATTCGGTGTATTTTAAATAACATTCCTACTTCTGTTTTTCCTCGGCGTCCCGTGCGAGTAAACTATTTCTGTCGTTCAAATTCTCGAGCGCAATTTTTGAAAATTTCCGTTCGCATATTAACGATCTTTTATTATGTATATGTTAGTATATTGATTATGGGGGAACCTTGTGTAAAATTATAATTAACGTTAATAAATGATACCTCAAATTTTAAATCAATCCACGCATTACATTTTTCAAAGAAAATTGCCAGGCCATGCACAGAAGGCTGTCCCCTTGAAATTAGACAACTAAAATCTTTGTCCTTTTTTTCAAATAGTTGGTTGGGTATATAGACCGTGATGCCGGGAGCAAGACACATATTCGCAAACGCGCGTTTAGGGTACATGAACCAGGAATTCAGTCTCGCAACGCTTCCCACGCATCAAGGGACACTCTGCGTATAAATTTGTCGCGTACGTGCGCGGATCCGGCGCGTTTTCAGAGATCAAAGCAGAAGATTCCAGGTGGAAACGGGACGGACGGGAGGCCCGTTGCATTGAGCAACAAGCCGCGAATGGAGCCGTCCGATTTTGCCAAATACGGGGTTACGAATGCGCGTCTGTCGAGCGTCGCGTCGCGATATAAGTCAATACGACGGCCTCGCGTGCCGCGAATAAAGGGCCGCCGCGATGCCTATTGGTCCCGACGAAACTTGAATTACGCGCGGCGACAAGCTCTCTAATTCATGCGGGACGGGATTAACAGCGTGCGATTTTTCCGAGTGATACGCGACAACAACTTTTACGAGGAACGCACACCCGGTCGGACGTCGCAAAAGGGCAGGGTTTCTCTGCGGTAGTCGGCGCCGATTTCTGTGATAGCCTGACGGATTTATTTATTGGCCCATTCAGACGCTCCTCGATGCTGATCAACAGCTTCTGGCCAATTTTCTGTCGGACAAAAGTCATCTCTACGACACGGCGAAGCTTGAACGAAGCTTTTGTCGAAACACAAGAATTCCCTGGAATAAATAGTTATTTCAGAAATAAAAGACACAACTATTTATTTCGTTCTTGGGAATGGACACTTTTCTGTAAAATCCAATGTTTGCAGCGCACAAGGAAAGACCTCCTATGGTCAGTGAATACAAACCTTGAATAGGGAACGAACTCATTTTGCTCCAACTATAGTTCCACCGATACCAAACACCTTATCCGTTTAGCGTACAGAACAATAGCGAATATTGTTTGAATCTTCAGTCAATCATGATCTACAGGTTGCTAGAGGATTTCAATGAACCACGTAGGCGTTCGGTGAAACAATGGAGGTTAGAAATCCCCGGGAGTGTTAATCAAATAGAACCAAAGATATGCTCCGTGTAGGTTGCAGGCACAGCTGTTACTATAGCCGAACGGCCTTGAGATTTGCAGTACAAAATGAAATGTGGCGAAAATAAAGCGATAAAGAAATCGTACACGGCAATTATCTTATCGTGTTCTTACGAAAGAATGCGAAGAATGTTTGTTGTTTCGAATGTCCTTAAAAATATCGAGCATTCGATGAAAATAATAAACGGAATGTATATTTATGAATATCTATTAGACAATTTTTATTTATTAGAAAATGAAATTGTCTGCATTATGTCATATTCCGTGAATATTTTTTTAATTTGATCTACTAAACGTATAAAATCCGCGGCCTATTTAGAATGCAAAGTCAGCGACTTATACAAATGGCTCTGATCATTTGATCAACCACTATGCATTCAGGTTCGCCATTTTGGATATAGTCGAGCAGAACTGTTCCGTAGAGCTGTACGACAATTAATATTTTCCTTAGGATGATCAGGTGTCCGGTAACTCATGGCCAGGGGTGTATATGACTAAAGAATCACGATTGTAATGCAGCCACGGTATTCCAAGCCGGAAATCACGTAATATTTTAAGACCCTACAGAGGGAAGTACCCAGTATACATCCACGGAAAGTATTACATACAACCCGACAAGTCACGTAAAATCACACGCGTTCCCGCTTGTATCGAATCTCATCCGTGCAGTTCATTTTAATGTCCACTGTACTGAAAATCAAACTTGAGTTTTCTTTTCTTGTCAGATCGCTGAATGTATGTCTACACGGAGACATGCAGTCTTCCACACATACAAGAGGCATACACATTCTTCAGTAGTCACGTTAACGAATATGCTTAAAGAAACAACAAACAAAGATAGTGATAAAAAGAAATTATATACATTTTATTGTAAGTTATTTACTTAAAACTGCTTAGAAGAATGAAAATATTCAATTCAAGTTCTTAACACTAGGTTTACAGAGCACTAAAAATGACTATTTTCCGTTGGTTTATCAAAATAACATGAATCTGTCTATCAAAATTTGTGGGATTTTTTTTTTAATAATATAGACCCAAAAAAATCAATTTTTTATATAATTCCTCATAGATGCTCAATATTCGTAGATTAAAGATATTAGAATCCGTCATTTTGGTGGGTCCGGTAAATCCAGTGTTGAAGTGTGTTCTGATGCAATACTTAAATAAGCTTCAGCTTCGGCAAAATGTTAAATGTTTAACAAATAACAGATAAATTAGGAAACGTCGGAACACGGTGTATGTATACGGACTCGCCTACTGTTTCAAGCGGTTCCGAACTCCTGTGCGTTTCAATATTTATCGATGGAAAGATCAAACGAAGAGGAAAACGAGCTTCCAAGAGATTTTTGGAGTGAAATCTCCGATTAAGGTATAGGGTTCAGCGAACTCGAGATCTTCTCCGGGAACGTGCATATGGTAATGAGCCTCTGCGTGCTAGGAAATTTAAAACCAGGTAGAATATGCCTTCCACACGATATGCACATGCAAGTCGGATACATTATCGCCGGGTAACGAAATTCCGCTAAGCCAACACACCGCCGAATTATTTCGAAATTTCGTTTCATCGCTGTATCCACATTACATTCGTCGAAACTCCAATTAATACGTTAAATGCGTTTAACTTTATTCAAGTTTAAACAGAAAAATACGCCCGTATAACTCGCTTATCTCATTTCCATTTAATCCGTTCCGATCAAATTATTCAAAAACTATGTAATACCTAAATTACAGGTGGATAACAATATTGTCTTTGCGAAATAAATCATCTGATCTCAAGTATTTATAGATAAATAAATGCTCAATCAAATCTATTGAGTGAGCATATTTTTTAATATTATATGAATTATTTTGTAATTCGATACTCTCGGTCGCCGAGACTGTTGAACCTGTCAATGCTTAAAAATTAACCGGAAATCCACTTCCTCTGTGCTATGAACTGATAAAAATGAAAAGATATAAAATAAAGTACTTCTTTTTCTTTTTCGCGTTTCCGCTTATGTTATGGAATATTTAATAATCTTGAGTAATATTTTTAGCCCATGAACGAACGAATTGTTCGCAACAACGATAAATAGCAAATTATTGTCCACGCTATCATTTCGTTTCGAATGTTTTATATCGTGTTCTTTCGTATTGATTTATTCACGGCTCGAAATGTCACAGGAATGCATTAAATTAAGATACTGTTTTATCTCATGTTTATACTGTACGGTACTGTAATAAATGTACGGCGAGATAAATTCTTGTTTCTACTTATGCACGAAGCTGGGGAAAAAATTCACTTCCACGCACTTTCTAAATCGACATGTAAGAAATGATTCGTTTCGAAGTCACGATTGGAAAAATGGCTGACACACACACACCTGATTGACTATGAAAACTATTAAAAAATTATATACATTTTTATATAACAGAACCACTGCTCTCACGAAAGTTAAAGAAAGCGCAACGAAATATTCAATGCAAAATGTGTTATCGTTTGTCTTATCATTTTGTCCCTCTAGGCGAAAGTGTTATTTTTGTCTAATAAACAGGCTGGTAAAATACAACTTGATGTTACTTGTATATGTTATCAACACTAAACCTACCTATATTTTTTATTTTACAGTTACTCACATTATAAAGATGATTTCGTGGAAATGATTAAACGAAGTCTAAATTTATCATTCCAAATAAACTCAAACTCGTTACTTTTATAAGACAAAAGTTACTTTTAACGCCAAACCTACCAAGCGCAAAACATGTAAAAATGAAAGGTTTTATAGAAGGGAGAAGAATGAATTGACTTAAACTTTGTACGATTTTCATTATAATATGTGCTTAAATAAAGAAGTCAATTTCCTATGAAAACGTTTTTATAATTTCAATAATTGTGAAATAGAAAACCGGTCATGTTGACCGTGGTAGGTTTAGTGTTAAATATAAATATTGAAATATTGTAAAGAAACTTTCAGTTGCAATGTGAAAAAAAGTCATGGGAATCGTTCACGTGTGCTATCATTTTGTCTCAACGGATGTATTTGTAAAAGATCGCCGACTGTCTTCGATCTTATCGATGCTAATTCGCTGTTTACATAATTCCGTTCACCTTGAGAAAAATCCAAGCGAGCGATCTCGCTCGTGGCACAGAAATTTAAGGGTCACGCAACGCGCGTTGCGCTGCGCGGCGCGGCGCGGCGCGGCGCTGCGCGTCTCGACGCGCGCGATCTGTCGATGACGCAAGGCGCACGGAGGTGTATCGACGTCGCGGCACCGCTACTTTATAAGGAGCACCTCCTCACCAACACACGCCAATCGGCTTTCACTGTGCGCAAAGCTTTGATCGCTCCAAGCGAAACCGTGTGTACGAGAGTACGTGACACGCAGCTAGCATAATTTATGACCTCCACGGGAAAATACCGTTCGAACCGATCCAAGGGTAGTTTCCCACTATTCACCCATGATATTCGTGACGTCCCGTACACAATGTTTTGTATGATCCTCATTGATGTCACCGACCATCACTTTGACAGGCTAGAATTTCCTTTTCTCTTTTTTTTTTATTTAGAAAATCTCCACAGAGATTTATATACCGGGTGTATCTGTTAACCGGGCCGAATTATAGCTTCGTTGTCGTTGAAAATTGCTACATACCAATAAATACCAATTATCGAGGCCAGCCAAATTGAAGGCAAGTTCCATTAAATGGTCAGCCATTAACAATTGTGAAAGCAATACTAATGTTATCGCGGTGCATCGAGGTGCGTGGATTGTATTCTAATCAGCTACCGACAAAGAAACCATTTCCGAGTGCGGGGTAATTTTTCGATCGTATCGACAGGAAATATCCTCGAGCAAGACAGAATTTTAATATTTTCTTTGGCGGAGGACGAGAGAAGATTTAACTCTAAACCTACCGAGCCTTAAAAGTAACTGATACATGTTGTCTTATAAAAATAACAAGATTGAATTTATTGGGATTTTCTGTCCGGTTCGTATTATAACGTATGCTCTAATAAATATAGTTGTTTGATATTTTGACCGGCGGTGGTAGGTTTGTTAAAATAGGTAATTATTTTAATTACAATAAATAATGTTTTTTCACTATTACTTTATTAGTTGTAAGCACGGTGCCACGTTCTTCAAATTAGTACGCACGTACTTTCTTAAATTAGTTGTTAAACATTTAACTATTCATTGAAGTTGAGGCGTATTTAAGTGTTGCGTACAAATTCTCTCTTGCCGAACACGAGAATTTTTCTAAGGCCACGGGTCCCTTGTGTGAAAAATTGCTTTCTCGAGTAGCACCTTGGAGAAACAACTTGCCATCGAGGCAACGTGTTCTATCAAACTTTGAAATTCAAGGAAAAGCACGTGGGCGCGAAACTGCTTTCGCTCGCGACCAGCTTGTGTATGTATGACCGAAATGCTTTTGCTAGATAGAGCCAAACGAATCGCCGAAAATGGTCAGGAGACCGTCCATGTGGGCGCCAGATTTGGTATAACTTGTAAAACAAACGATCTTTGCGTTGGTCGTCCTCGAAACCGCGCGAATTCGTTCGTTCCTCGTCGCACCGTCTCCGTTATCAAACAGCTGCGTTTACTTGTTTACGTCAGCTTCATTGTTAATAAACGTTATCTGCGTGTCAAAGACTTTGCCACTTCTTCGTGTAGGCTTAAGAACTGAGAGACAGCGAATCTTGTTCACAGATTATGGACGACCCTCGTTGATTAATTCCTTCACTGATTTCAGAATGGAAAACAGAATTTGCGTTTAGACTCGAAACGGTTTTAGAAGACCTTTCTGACTTAGTGCAATCGACTTATCGCAGTAAGATAGACCATTTGCGGTTTAGTAAAGATTATTTGGTGAGTCACACTTGCATTATAATTGTATGTCGATTTACGTTCAATGTACACATTTATAATTCGAATCTGTATTTCTCACTGTATTTAAAATTTAAATTGACAGTGCTATGCTCCACAGCTATCAACGATTGAATAAAGATCAAAGAACGTTGGGAAAAAAAAATGTAAATCCCGAGACTGGCTCGATTAGTCGTTCAATAAATAAATGACCGTAATATGCACGAGCATGCAACTGGACTGCAGTCGTATGCACCGAGATCAATCACGGAAGGAACTGGGTCTCGACAAGCAACTTAATTGGCTGATTTTAATCGTATTAATGAAAGAGCAAATTAATCAACATCGTTTCATCTGGGGTCACGATGAAACGACGACCCATTTCCATTCGCGGTACGGACAATGCAATTGCAGTTGCTCCCGTATGACATATCTTTTATGGTCTCATTTATCCAGCTTATCGGCTGCTCGACCAATTAAACAAATAAACTCTCTATCGTTTTATTATTGATTTCGGAGAAACGATTGCAAGTATCTAGTCTAATTTATATTCTAAATGTAAACTGTTAAGGATTAATCGAGTGCTGTGACAGTAAAATGTCCAAAAGCTCGATAGGTAAATAATCGATCTGGTGGGCGGCTTGTTTAATCTCTTTTCTCGCTATTTTTCCAATTTTTATTTTTGAGAAAAATTGTGACAAGTTTCTCGGGAACCAATCAAAACACAGCGAGCTCAGCTGAGCACACATGAAAATAATTTCTTCGACCGGTCGGGTGATCGATGCAACAAGAAAGCGAGTTCAGGAGGAACTATAAATCTTGCCGCGTACGCCCATAAAACGCTTTTCCCGTCCTTCGGGTCACGTCCTTCTCGTTTGCGGCACTTAGCCTATACCTACTGGGGAAACACCCCAATTGGTCGACTACAACTATAATGAACATTTGCAGAACAGTGGCATACCAGCCCCTGGTTATACAGCGTGTTTAGCTATAGTTAGTAATTAACTTTAATTATAGAGCGTGTTTCCAGTCATTAATTGAGGTTCAAGAACATTTCTTGAAACCCTAGGCAGATCATGTCATCGTTATTTCACTATTTACATCAA
>CM052112.1:5554475-5580949 GCA_028454245.1 Halictus quadricinctus
GGCGTGTAGGTGAACGTTGCCATATGGTGGACAGAGCAACTGACTTTCGGAGAAGTCGAAGAACAGTTGGATGGCCGGAAGTTGAAAGATGGACACGGAAATTCCCCCAGTGACTCGTCCGACACCAAATGGTCTTTTGGGAACCAGAGTTTTCACAGATGTTGCATCCGAGAAAATTGAAAAAGAAAATCGTATTTCACAACTGTGTTATTTCGTTCCATTCCAGAAATTCAAAATGACCCACTGAGCCATATTATTTGTTGATCACACATTTATCTATAATCTATGTGCATTCCAATTCTTATGTAAAACCTGCACGTCAGTTTTTATGTATTATTATAAACATCGGTGGCATATCGGTGATATGTAGGCAAGCGTATATGACGAATGAAATCAAATGATTGTATTGTTTTTATTTAGAAAGTCTAAGGAAATAAACGAATATGTTAGTGAAGCATGTTCATTATCATTAGTACAGATTAAAGATGTTGTCATATTCATTTGCCTGCGTACACCAATCGTTAACTTACTTTCCGACTTGACTGTACTTAACAACCCGTGCGCACGATCTCGAACCATTTATAATCCTTAATACGAGACTTCTCACCTATACCTCCCCATTTGCTAAATTGCTTCGTTAACTATCGTCATTCATTAAACCTGGAAACAGTCGGACTCGGTCAATTCCTGTAATTAATCGATGTCGGCTGACGGTCTGTAATAATTATTCCTCGAGACGCGCTCCCCGATTAAACGTGACTAAACAAACGATAGGTAATGTGTGTTCACGAGATTTTTGCCGTCACGTACCGTAGCCCAGCTCGTTTCCTAGTGACGCCAGTGACGTAATAGCTCGTACGTGAAAGTCATTAAGCATTGACAACGTGAGAGCGCGATTTATGCGGCTCTTTAAGTGATTTAGAAGCGCGACGCCGCCGCCGCCGCCGCCGTCGCCGTCGCCGCCGCGCGCCAACCATCTTAGAAACTCGTGTGCAATTAATGCTAATCGACCGATAATTAGTATGATTGTATCGATTCAGGAGTTATTGGCAATAGGACCGTGCAATCATTGAGATCCAATTATCTTGCACGCGGTGTTTGGGGAATGGCTAATCGCGTTTACGTTTCCGCTTAAACAGTATTCGGAGGCGGATTAAATTAGGCTAACCGTACTACATAATCCGAACCTGATTTCAAAAGCTTCTTTAACACTAAACCTACCATGGCCGGTCAAATTGACCGCACAAGATAATATGGTATTTAAATAGCTCATCTAAACCCGAACAATTAGTATAAAAGAAAGGTTATTCTCAATGTGGCATGGTCAACTCAAAATAAATGAGCCACCTTATTGAATGAGACGCTATCAAGTTACTCACGTTTCATGACAAATACATCCAAACCGCAAAGATGGACAAAACACAATACAATTTTGTAAATCGGGAAGAGAGCATCGGATTATTTTTTATATAATTGAAATCATATAAAAATAAAGTATCGTCATTTTACTAATTCATTCAGCAACAAATTGACTATTCTCTCCGTTTAATTATATTAACGATAACTTTTTTGAAGAACCGGCCATTTTGACCGCGCTCGGTAGGAATAGGTACATACACAAGAAGTGTCGGTAGATTTAGCGTTAAATATTTGCAATCCCGTTTTCAGGAGCTGAAGAAATGCGAGACCAAACGTACAAGACTCGCACAAAAATTCCAGCTGCAAAATAAAACTCTTATTGCAATTGATATAGCACTTGTTAGAATAAAAATTGTACGAAATCAAGATAAATGCGATCTTGTCGTTATTATAGAGCTATTAATGTATGTAGTCAGAAAATAGAAAGAACAGCTGAGAAATAATAAACGGTTTCGGAGCAACACCGAATTTCAAGGATCATTGTAAAGCTACGAGCATAAAAGGTCTGCGGAGACAGTAGCGAGGCAGTAACTCATTTGCGAAAGTTCTCTTTTTATTTGAGCACCGAACCTTCATCACCTGGCCCCGGTGCCTTGCACAGGCGTGTTGCGCACGTGTGGAAGAGCATTTGCACACGTGTTTGCATGGGGCCCAGGTAAAGGTAATAGGCCCCGGGCTGTCGGCTCTCCTCTGGATAATGACACAGCCGGAGCTTCGGGCACGTGCCTCACGCGATCCCCATTATCTCGATCCTCCGCCTCTTTCTCTCCTCTTATTCCCTTTTCCTGGGGAAGTTCACACTCACCTTCCCCCCGTCCCCCTTCTTTTATCTTACCCATCCCCCTTTTATATCATTCGCTCCCGATGATCGTTACCGAAAACCGAATCGCCCCTACCTCGATAATTACCTCTTCAGCTACCGGTCTTCGTTTAAGAAACGCTCTTGTTACGCACACAAAAATATTGTATGAAACAACTTTTAGTATTCCCTCAAAATTTCTGTTTTACGTAGTAAACTGATTGGCATTTCGAAAAATGTGATCGTCTTTTTAGGAGTGTCCGAATGTTATTGCGGATAGAGATATTTTATTTTGCATGAAGATCCGCGATCTAATCACCAACCGATCATGAGAAATATTTACGACGCGTCGCAACAGGTCGCAAACTCCTTGCCGTTACGATAAATCTCTCGGACAAAGTTCGTGCATAGTTCTCCGATGAGAGGGCACGACCGCTGACAGTTCATCAATACATCTCGATATCATTATGAATCAAGGAGGAGAGAGTAGAGACCAGGCCCGTAATCCCATTCGGTTACTTTCAAGCTAATTAGAGCCGCGTCAACGGGACACGAGCCGTGGGATCGTTAGCGTGGAAGCCGGCAAAAAGGAACAGGAAGGAGGCAATCTGCATCGTCAGGATCCATCAGTATCAATGCCAGCCTCGACGCGAATCGATAATCGATCGGAAGGTGCGCCAGGTATGCGGAGGTGGGCGGCTCGGAAACGAGAAGGGGCAAGATCGATCGACTCGAATAAAAACCGATGAATAACGCGCTGTCTTACAACTTCGGAGAACTATCGTCCTTAACTCGAACGAAGGATCACGACCACTGACGATCCTCTTCGGCTACCGTTTAAATCTTCGTTTACACTGTTGTTTCGGCCGCAGTTACCCGGACCCGATCACCGTATATCACGGTTTTACTGCTCCGTGACCGAGCAGGACCTTCCGTTTGACGCCAGAATAAATTTCCTCGAGAAATTGAGATGAGACACCAGCCTCCGCCGCGCCGTACTCGGCTTGACTGATTTTAATGGGCGAATCGAACCATCGATTAAAAATCCGATACGATGCGTTTACACGTCACTTTTGTGCGGTGAGCACGATTTCTCAAATGTGCTTGAACGAACACAATTATATTTAAGGCACCAGGATACTCACGTGACTTTTTCAGAGTCAGCAAGTCGGTAACTTATGTACAATTTCCATTCACAGCCTTCTGACACAGACTTAAGATCCGTCTTGATCTTGATCCGACGGGTCTTAAGTCTGTGACTAAATTTGTCACATTTTTTGAACCAGCTTGCGCTAGATTGAACCTTCCTCTTTCGAATGAGCCCTTTCCCAAGTATTCTTATTTAAGAACGAACACTTGAAGCACGTACAACCATTTTCTGTCGGTAACGTAGTCACTCTACCTTATCGCGAATCTACGAAGACCTATCAAGCACAAAACATATACAGAGAATTCTCGATGTATGTCATCAACACGGGTCTTGCCAGCGTCGTGTATCGTCCAGGAGACATACCCGAGCCGTGTTATGTTTGCAAATGCCGTGTGTGTTTTGCGCACAAATTACTTAAAAGCGGAAAGTGAACAACAGATAGGCAACGATCCACCCTAGCTTTTGTTTCGTTTCGCCGACCGGAAACAAGGAAATTGAATCCTCGCTTCCTCTTCGAGCGACACGCTCTGTAAGCACCTGTTTCCAACGAACACGAAACAACGAAGGCTACACTTACAATACGAGAGATTTTTACGAAGGACATGACCGTGGGAATGTCAACGGCGATGCTACAATGATTCAAGTAGCGAAGCAATCACATTATTGCTCGTAAATACTTAAAGAAAGAATTTATACGTATGCCCTGCCATATTGTCTGCTGTTTGGTAATGCAGTTTTCGAAAAATGATTCGTAAATGTTGATGCACCAAATTTTAACAATAATCCTTCCTTCTTGTAACTACATAGAAGTTGAAGTAGAATTATTATAGCTTTGCGATTACGTAGCATCTAACGAACCGAAAATTTTCAAATGTTTCACACATCCTTAAAGGGTAGTAAAGAAGGGTCGAATTTTAACCCTCAAACCGACGTATGAAAAAAGAAGTATTACATTTTTTCGTTACAACATTTTTATATATAGATAATACATTTTTTACATAGATGTTTTTTATTGCTCCGGGGATTCTGGGACACTGAACAAATAAAAGTTTGCTAAGAGGACTTGTCGAATTATTTCGGTACAGAGTACCTTATCGCTCATTTAGTAGCTCGGCAGCGAAAAGGTTAACCAGTCTACCGAAATTTTCGCAGGCTCCGAAATAAAATCGGACAATAATACTCGGCAGAAAGACGCACCACTACAATCTCGATCGAAAGCGAACAGAGCAGGCGGGAGACCAACAAAAGGTAATTTTAAACGTGACGAACAGGTTGTTACATCGCGACGGTCGTATATTTTTCAGCATGACGCTCGCGCAAGAGGACTCGGTAACCAAATTGTGAGTCAGCCGGACTCATTTTCAGTGTTAAACTCCTTTTTTAAAATTTGTTGTAACTCTTTACATTCCAGTCTTAATCGACCCGATTACATTTATTCATGAAACAGCGTGTAATGTTTCTTTTTGTACAGAACAGCGTGAAACTCATTTCCTTCAGTTTCAATAGATCGTTTCAAAATCCATTCGACCATTTCAATGTACGATCCAAGAGAAAGGAATCGGCGTAAGTTGAACACCGGTCAAGGTATGACACGATTCTTTGTAGGATGAGTCGTTCCTTTTCCCGGATTCGATTACTCGCACCGAAACCGGTGAGTCGAACCTCGCCGCTAAATATAAAAATTGCTTCACGACCCAAGCGAAGACGAAGACGGTCTCTCGGCCGACGGGAAGATAGAATCCGTAATGAGCATCGAAACGACCGGCGAGAATGAGATAAACCTCCTCCCTTCCTCTTGTTCGCGGATCGAATTAATTACTATTTCAGATACAGTACGCCGACAGTCGACAACATCACAGAAGCTAAACTAGTTTCCCTTTGTCTGTTAAATTTCTACTATGACGGAAACTTTTCGCTCAGAATTCCGGGAAGCATCCGCTCCTTATCTCCGCCTGCCACGTGATAAGACCTTGTCGCCCCTTGCAAATCCCACATTTGCCAGCGCTCTGCCAATTCGAGACACTATGGAACTGAAGAGTTACGATTAGACTGCGGATTTGTATGCATTCATAATAAATATTTAAGGGCCAAGGCTAGTCACGTGACTTTTGCACTGACTTAAGATCCGTCTTGGTCTTGATCCGACGGGTCTTAAGTCTCTGACTAAACTTGTCGCATTTTTTACTCTGTATTATCGATATCATGAATTCGAGAAGCATGACAAAATATAGCTCAATTTGTAGCCGGAGATATTTTCTAGCGCGCTATATTTCATCCAGAAAACTCCGCACCGTTAATTTTTGGCCTACTTTTAACGCTTATATTACCAAATATCTGCATAATCTCGTCAGCTGATGACCAATGAGCCCTTTCCCAGCGAAAAATATTCTCATATAAGGAGGAAAAGTTGAGACAAGTAAAACCATTTTTCGTCTATTTTTGTCGGTAACGTAGTCACTCTACCTTATCGCGAATCTACGGAGTGTTGGCTCTTAAAGAAAGTTCACGTCTTTTCCAAAGTGTCCAAATATCGAGTGACTGTAGTTGGAGAGATAGTCCGCCGTCGGAGGGTTAAATTGCGAAAAAATGGAACCTGTTAAAGAATACCCCTCGGGCAACGCGACATTGGCAAGTTTTCCTAGCGTCCGGCAAGGTTCTATGGCACCGGCAAGCAAGTCAGTTTTTCGTGGCATAGGGGACGCACTGTGAAACGTCTTGGATAGAGTCTTCACTCTCGCTTTCGTCCGCTCGTGTTCGTTTTTCCATCGATAAACATGTCTATGCATAATCGTTCGAGCAAACACGTTCGACAGATCGGGAGCAGCACGAGGTTTACCATGATGCAGGATGTTAGGTCATCGTTGCTCCGTTACGTGGGCGTCATGGCAGCGAACTCTCGTCTCCCGGCTCGGCTCTGCTCGCTCTGATTAATACTCTCATTCAGCTAATCTCTGGCTTCGATCTACCATTTCACCATTTGCTTCTGCGGTCTTCCTCAATGAAGCGTCTTCCTCACCTTGCCTCTTCCGTTCTCCGCCAATCGGACGGTCCTTCGTGGAATACGGAATCGGAATAGGACCTCCCGTCGTCGTCGTAGTCGTCTTATGCATTAGGCTACAGCCCCCGGTCCCACAAAGATGCGATCTAATCCGACAGACCTATCGGTCTAGGGTTAGGTGCGCGACTCTCTCCGAACGACTAATCTTCTTCCTCATATCTGGGCCAAACTGTAATGGTCTTACCGGCTGCTCGTTCGCACACGTGTAACAACAGCATCGGTGTTGCGTTAGGTCCGGAATACTCGCATCGAGCACGCCTAATTTCGACCCCCACGAACATCTTTCTCGACGTGTGCCTTATGCATCTATGAATAGCAAACGATTCCGAACACGTTGGGAGAGGTCGCATCTCTTCTTTTTTTTTTTTTTTTTTGGTCACGGCTGGGAACGAGAAAAAGCTGAGTGGTACCACAGGGACGTTCTCCGTTCGCCTATTATAATCCTCTCTGTGAATGGAACCATATGCTTCCGGTTTTCTTGTTATCTCGTTGGCGATCGGATCGATCGCTTTCAATCACAAAACTGGAGATTTGTGTGCATTCGTGATATGCATTAGGCTGTTGAAGAAAATGTACATTTTAGTAAATACACTATACACATTCTACCCGAACCACATTCGGACACTTTTTAAAGGACGATAACCTTTTTAATATTGGAACATACGACTTGGATCTTTTTGAGAATGTGCACTCTGTTCTGGAAACTGAGATTTTCATATTTTAAGAATTAAATTGGACCACGGTCGACATTTAACTCTCTAGCTTTTCAACTTTCCAACTTTTGTAAAGTGTTTTAATCAAGAGATACTATTGTAATCACTAGGTTTATTATGTATACCGTTTTAAGGAACAAACCTGATCTTTCAAGTCCTACCTTCAGTTTCTGTCAGTACATCCAACTCCACTTTTGAATGAAATTTATTTCAACATCGGTCAACGTGACCAACTTGCTAATAGTCAATGAATTTATCCGTTTCAGCAAGAAAACTTACGATTGCAGGCGAGGGTCTGCTTTTTTAATAGCACACGTTGTTTTTCCATCTCGTTTGCGAGACTTTGACATTAACGCGTTTGCCCCGACAAAAGAAAAACTAGCCAGCTGCCACTACAAGCATGTTGAGGAAGAACCGGCGTTCGGCGAATATTAAATCACTATGTGGGAGACTTTTTTTAAAAGCTATACGATACCGGATTAAGGAGATCTCTGTCAGGAAGGAAACGCGCCGTATCCGATGACGGCACATAAATCGCGGGGTTTCGGTTCGTAGGTACGATTTTCGATTCTGTATATCGCTATAAGAATCTATTTCGAGAATTAATGTGAGAAAAGGACGGCGTTAGCGTGATGGCGATCGGATGCGTTCGCCCCGCGTTAGATTAACGAGGACGTTCGCTCGTAAAGCTTTTACAGGCTGGCCTAAATATAAGCGCCTACGAAGTTTCTCGTAACGAACGATGTAATCCGGACTTCCTGCGGCTTTGGATATTCCGAACATGAGCACGTTTCATTCTTTTTTTTTTCCTCTCTGTATCGTGCGCACGACCATTGTCTTTCGGCAAACAACGTAGGACGAGTCGATGTAAGTAGCTGTAACGAAGAAACAAAGTTGAGAAAACCGTCGGGTCGGGCACTTGCGATTTTTACGTGAAATATATCTATTCCACACCAAACGATCACAATTTGTACCGGGGATCGAAGTAAACAATTGTCTTTCGTTGTTGAAAAAATACTGTTCGCAGGCGGAGACAAGATTAGGTGGACGTCCTTGAAAACTAATAACTTTTCTAAAATTGGACCAAATGACTCGAGTGTTATTGAGACCTTAGAAGGATTAGTTTACTAGGCAATGTATAAAAAGAAGAAATATTAGCCGATTTTTAGATGATTTATCTAGCAGAGGACAATCTGCTTTTTCGAGAACGCTAACTATTACGTACCAGAGAAAGGGCAACAGGGCCATAAAACTGCCAAAATCTGTACTCGGGTAGTACGACCATAAACCTGTGAGAAATTACCTGAACGCCTGGAATATTGTCAGAGAAACGTGGACCACGTCTGGTGAACAGATGCCTCGAGATGTAAATTGTCCTTACGTATCAAGTATGCGGGCCAGATGGGATTTGAAAATTCTGGTAAACGAAATTTCGGGTAGTCTGCTATCCTGGTTGACGTTCAATGTTATAATGTATTAAACAATATGCAGACACGGTTTCTAGAAATACCGTTCTGCAGTATCACCATAACTTCTTTAAATCATTTAACAATGTTCCACCCATTCGCGACCATATTGAAACTTTTACGTATAACAATTACGTGACAGATTATTATTCCTGATTTCTTAGAGGTGGTCACTCAAAGAATTGCTTGCGAAAACCACCCCTGAACAAAAATTACTTTTTCCAACCCTTAACCTATTAAGCACTGAACGCCACTATAGTGGCGTCCGCGGAAAGCATCAGTTTGAACGGTAACGCCACTATAGCGGCTTTTTACCTTCCGTGGCCAGGCGCGCCGTCCCTGGGAAACAGAATTGCGGACGAGCGCGTCGTACCTGGGAAACAGAGTTGCGGACGAGCGCGCCGCACTTACGAGGTTAATAATTGATTTAAAATTTAAAAAATGTCCCAAATGCAGCTGTTTTGTGGCTTTGTTTTCGCTTTTATTTCATCTGAATATCTTGGGTAATAACTGAGAAAATAAAAGTTTTGTCGTGCTAGAGAAAATCTAAATTTTTTGAGGAAAATTCTTAACCGTGATCGCTGTTCCATTGGAACAGATCGATCTCTGGATCGGTGGATCGGGGGAACGAAAAATCGCGGCTCTGTCAGACCGATCGTGCCAGTTTCAGCTTTCGTTGTCTCGAATAAATTACTCGGCCGGACCCTGTCGACCTTTCGCGCAGACTTTTCCGCGGACGAGCCGACGTAACCGATGCCATTACCCGTGTTTCCTCGTTCTGTCGACATTATTTATATCCGTCGTCGCCGGAGGAGCTGGAGCAGAAACGTTTATTCGTGGCCCGCGTGACTCACGAGACGCTGCTCTCGCAAGGGAAACGAAACACCTCTCTCCTCTCCTCTCGATACTGTGGACAATGGCGCCAAACTTTGCGAAAAAGAATGGCCACGCCACGGTGTTCCCATTTTTCACAATTTCGGAATTAAATATAGGGAATAGTAAGCCAAATCCATTTCGAAGCCGAAGAGGACGAAATGAAGGACTATTATTATTATTATTTAGTAAAAGCTGTACGATGCCATCTCTGATTAGGGTAGCCACAGGCCTACAGGAGTGACGCCGCGGCGCTCGATCATGCTTATCGCCCACAGATGAAAGTTTATCGTCGCGGAGCGGTTACGAGGAGAACGCAATGAAACCGGAGAACCCACTTGGTCCCCGAAGAGACATTAATGGAAAACGACCCTAAGCTTGTCCAGACACCTGTTATTTCACCTACTGTTCGACCGAGCTACTGTCGAATGACCGATGGATCAACGTTGGGATGGTATTCTTCGTCAGAGTTGTGCCAATTAACTACGTACACCCGAACCTCGATTATTCGAACTGATGATATCTGAAGTCTCCATTATCTCAGGGAACGCTGACGCCACTTTTCCCGGTGGGATGATAAACAACATCGCGGTTCAATTTGAAAACCAGTAGGAGCGTAATTGCACAGGTCGGACCTAATATCTCAATACCGGCACGCGTTTGCGAAAGAAGAAATTACGGCTGTTTCACAGCCGTCGCGGATAAATGAAAGCTGATATTTCATTATTGATGTTCCAACCAACACGATGGAACGATAGACGCTGTTTGCTGCGTGTTTCTGCGACGAGGACTTAAAAGGAGAGCGTGGTCGTCCTAAACTCGTAGGAGTACTACTGTCGTTTATGTTTCAATAAACTTTGCGAATCTCGGCTCTGAATTTTCGAGGTACCGCTTCTGCCTTGCTCCCTTTACGAAAACCGATTTACACACGCTATTATCCTATACTGCGACGATGAATTGCTAAATATAATACGCGAATTGACAAGAATTTTCAACAGACTGTTTCACACGTTCCTCGCATTGGTAAATAGATCATTCTACATGTATTGGATCCTGTCCACTGCATCCACGAATATCCACGGTCTCCACACCTTACAAAATTGTGTAAGTCAGAGCAGTACTAAGGGGTTGGATATGGAACAATTAAGTGGAAGTTCTAATATTACATTACAATTACTTTATTTAATAACGATTAAACCCTCGAGATATCAAATATTGACTTTACACCACTTTCGCATTAAAATGGCGGGCTCCGATATTTGTAATTTACGATTATTAAGATCGTGAAGATGCATCCATGGGGAATTATTCAACCAATGGATTTCTTCGGATATACATATATTGTTAAGAAATGTCTAAAAGTTTGGATAGACAAATTCTTGTTATTTTTATAAAGTAATATAGTCAGTTTTGGTGCTCGGTAAAGCAATTGTCAAACGGCTGATATGATGGCAGTGAACGTGTTAAAAGACGAGTTGACAGGTCAGCCTAGTGAATCCAGTGGATCGGAACGATGATGATGAAAAGGTACTCACCACCCTCGGCCCTGTCCGTCCCTGTATACTGACACAGCGAACCCGAACATGAATGTGTTGTCATACTGGTAAACCGTAGTGTGTTTGGTCTCGACGTTGAAGGCATCCGTGGACCAAGGTGGTGATCCGACGAGGAGGATCAGGCTGATAACGCCTGCGAGTAGGTCTGCCAACCACATATCTTCCGCACGTTTTGACACTGATCGCACAGTCAGTCACTGTCATACACGGAGGATGACCGGTATATAGAACTGTCAAACTACGATGGAGACTTTGTCACGGGGATGACGATGACGACGAGTAACCAGTTGGTGATCGGGCACTGTTTGCGATCAAGGATACGATCAAGATGCCGGTAACCGTAACCGATACACCGCGGACGACATGTGGCTTCGACGAGAGAGACCTCGAGGAAACAGAGAGCCGAAGACGTCTGCTTGACGGACGGTCGCGGACAGACTGAGTCCGTTCTTTCAGTTACTCTTAACTCTGTTCCACTGGCCGCGCGACTCCCACCCACTCGGCTCTGAAGTTGCGCTCCGCAGCACCGGGTCTCTGTGCTTGCGTGCCGCAATTCCTAGCAACTCCGAGCTGTGCTTGTGTGACTGTACGCCGCCGACTCTGTTTTTACTCGGTTTCTTCGTGTATATCTGTCCGCCACCGACTGCACACCCTATCGGAGGAATGCCGGGAAGGTGCTAAGGGTGCTATCCTCATCCGAAGGGGTGGAAAAAGGAAAGGGGTAGTAAGTAGTAGTTTCACTTCTTTAATATAAAAATTTCCTTTATTCTTTTTTCTTTCTTTCTTTTTATAATCCCACTTTAAATTTAAAGAGTTTTTATAAATTTTAGTTGAAAAGTTTAGTGGGAAAAAATCATGGGATGTGTTTAAAAAATGGGATGTACAAAAAAAATTTTACCAGTTTTGTTTAACATTTAGTATATTGTAGAACCTCCTTTATCTTTTATCAAGGAAATTATTCGTTTGGACAGAAATTCGTATTTTTTGTTTTCTGCCTTAATTGGTGCCATTCATGTTCAGTGCATGGTTTTAATTCGTCAAGAATCATATAGTAAAAAAGTAGATATTAACATTAACAGTCTTGTAATGCGCATAAGTGTTATATAAATAAAAATATTTAACTAAATATATGTCGTTGTAATTAAAATGTGGCGGAGCTTATTCTGTTTAGTGATTTTCTAATGCGTTCAGGAGCTGAAATAAAATCATATTAATAACTAATTGTCTACATACGCTGAAGTTAACAATAAAAAGAAAGTTTACGTTTAACTGGTGAACTGGCTGACACAGAATTTGCAAAAGTTGTTCTTCTTTTCTTTTCACTAGATAGTATTTTACTCCTTCTAGTGTGAGGAGTTAAAGGAAACGCTGTCTTTTCCCTGTAAGTATTGCATTCTTTCTCTGTAATAAGATGTACTTATCAAAATCGATATCATTTACTAAAAATAAGATAACATGCTACTAAGAATAATTTTTACCAGAAAATTTAATGCTCCTAGACTTTCTCGTTTTGCTTTCCTCATTTAAACTGACAGTAGGAATATCATTACTTAAATCGCACTTTGAATCAATATTTTCTTTATATTGCGATTCCTGTTTATGGGTAGACATTTTCGTAGATCTCCTCCTTGGTGTAGGTATGTTTGACGAAGTAATACTTCTATTCCTTAGAACTCTTATATTTTCAGTGTACTCGTGTG
Organism: Halictus quadricinctus; assembly: GCA_028454245.1. NCBI lineage: Eukaryota > Metazoa > Arthropoda > Insecta > Hymenoptera > Halictidae > Halictus > Halictus quadricinctus. Next base: position 5,567,210 of record CM052112.1, read on the forward strand.
TTTTCTCTTCACTCTCTAAGGTTTGTGTAACATTTAAATCTACACCATTTACAATTCCATTCGACGATGGTGGAGATACAATGTCTAACATTGTATCGCTTATATCTAGAGCTGTTTCTCTTTGCAATCTTCTTCTTCGCAATTGAGAGATTGAGTTATAGCGTAGTGTAGGTGGTTCTAATGATGTTGCACCTTCTATCTCTACAGGTGTTATGTTCATAGTTTCGGCAGTCGATTCAATTTTCTTGGAACGCGCATTCGTATCGACCGCGTCTTCAAATTCATCGCAACTACTATCATCGAAGGTAAGTCTCTTTTCGACATGCACTGGTTCATCTTCAATAGAATCGTTAAATTCAAGACGATCTATTCTTTCTAAAGCTGCAGCTAATTCCATTTTTGTTTGTGTCTCTTCATCAATAGGGACTTCATTTGAAGTTATGGTATCATTAAAATTAACTTTATACGACGATTTCGTACAAGATTCTATCTCATTCGATTTCTTTGGTTGTTTCAATATACTTTTTCCCGGAGTTTGGTCAGAATTGATATACGATATTGTACTGTCTAACTTTACTTCTGGTGTTTTACACATTTGACTGATTTTCATTATTGTTAAAGGACTAACAGGCTTTTTTGTTGCTGATAACTGTACTTTCTGCAACAAACTTGATCTTCTCTTATCATGTTTATTAATAAGAGAACGTTTGTTATCACTGGGACCAATCGATCTTCTGGTTTTGCCTTTGGTGTCTAAGATTTCATATTTGATACCACTAGTATTTGCTGCTTCTTCCATAATTTTTTTTCTTTTTTCTTTCATGAAAGCTATGACCGAACTTGCCTTTTTAGGTACAACTTTCTTCTTTACAGCAGCTTTTTTCTTCGCAGGAAGCTTCTTAGCATCGTACAGATCTTCCTCTTTCCAGCCTTGTGAATGTAATTGTTCCAACTTATCAAACCTTGAATCACAATTCCTTATTTCCATATACATCATGTCCCAAAAACCTTGCAAATCTTTACATGTAACCAACATTTTTCCTTTCCCAGTTTCACAGTCGGTAACTAATCTACGAAATCTTTCAAACTTCTTACTTATCAACAAATTTGTTTGTCCAACAGCCTGATTTATTTGGTACTGACCATCTTCCGTGGTATCTGGTTTTTCTTTTATAGATGTCCATTTGTCACATAATTCGTTTAACCTATCTACCTCTTTACTTAGAAGAAATTGAAAGTACTGTGCAGTCCGTTCTTCCTCTTCAATTGAAATATTCAAGTTCTTCATGACAGTCTCCTTTGTAGGAATATCATCATCTGAGGAATGGCTAAGACTGAAACCACGTTTCATCCGTTGTTCATTTCTTGCATTACTTTTCCCACGACTAGAGACTACGTACGGTGAAAAGAAAATCGGCTCATTAGTTACCGGTGAATTGAAAATTGGCTTTTTATTTATGCCAACATGTTCCAATTGAAATGAATTATCATTATTATGTGTCTCTACATTACTGCTATCAATATCTTTTTTAAAAAGCTGATTAAATGATAAGCATGTTCGACCAAATAATGGTTTTTGATCTAATCTTTCCGATGGCTTTGGATTATGATCATGGCATTCTGCTATAGTGTACCCTTTCTCTGGCGTAGGCTGTGGACATTTTGCTGAAGATTTTACTACTTTTGATGCCTGTGCTCTACGCATTATTCTTTTCTGTGTTGCTTTTGTAATCTTCTTAGGAGGTGGTATCATTGGTTTAGTTGGTGGTTTCTGATCTTTTCTATTCATAGGTAAAGCAAATATATTTTGATCAACTGCTCGCACTACAAAAGGTTGTTTCATTGTTATTTTTTCTAGCTTTCTTTGTATTTGGCGTGACTTTTTCCAATTCAATAGTCTGGTCATACGATTTTCTGGCGCAGGAGGTTCCTCTATTTCTAAAAAGAAAACATGCCGTTATATTAAGAAAAATTCATTTTAACATATCTTTGACTGCAAACATAAATTTCCAAAAACTCTATTTAAAAATCGCCTATTCATAGGCATGCAATCATTCTATTTTAACGATCAAATTGCGAATAATTAAAAATCCATTTCATATCACACAACCAAATAAACAATAAATGATTTTACGAACCTTTATTCGACGTTGAACCAGATGCATGAGATGAAATATTTGGTATGTTTCTATTTTCAGTATATGCCTCACTCCTACGAGTTTTACGTGCCTGTTCTTGCGTTTTAGCGCGAGTAACGCGAGCCACGGCTGGATCCCCGAAGCCCAAAGTTTTTGCTTTATAATGACGTTGAAACGTTGACATATTCAAAAGTTACACTAATAAACAATGAAAAGAAATTAAAGCACTATTGTGCCACGAACAACTTAACGACAATCACTCAAATACCGTACTTTTTCAAATTGATACGTTATTGCTCGTTAAACAGCATGTTTATGGAACACATGATTGGTAATACCGGCGTTTATCAAAAACCAATGACAAGCGATATTACTATAAGTAACATCTCATTGGTGCGAAAATCTAGATCAATACGACGGTAAATGAAAAGGCGCCCAAAATCCACAATTATCAGTGCTAACGGTGCCAAGTTTAGTGATACTCTCAACCAATCAGGTTCGAGCTCTTGAAAACGTCGGTTTGAATTTCGACCAATCACAGACCATTGCGCTGGCGCTTCTGTCACTTTAATCCGGACTTTCTAGTTCAAACATCGTTTCATTCAAGTGATTTTCTATTGTTTAAACATTCGAGAAAAGTAAAACTAATTAAGTTTGAAATTTGGCTCCTTACGACTTCTATTGTGGGTTCCGTGAAAGGAGGTATGTTGCAAATTATCTTTTACTTGTAAAAGTATACATATAAAATGTGCAATAAATAAAATACATAAAGCGTATTTGTGTTATTTATGTTAACGAATTTTCTGGATTTCCGGTCATCCTACCGGGTAGGATGTTCCAATATTTTTTTTCAACAAACTGTAAAAAGTTGCGTAAAATATGTATTTACCACATGTTGTCTATATAAAGTCAATCATTTCGGAGATATTAGTGAGGCAAGTTGTACATATTCGAAATGTTTCATTACTGAAAATAAAGTCATTATTTTATTTGTTAATCTGCTTACAATATTTATTGTATAAGGATTTTTACACTATTTTTCACAACTTAACTTGGTAACATTTTCATTTATGTGAATAGTTTAAATTATTATATATAAACGAAATATCAGTCTACATTTAAACAACAATTAATAGCTACCCCGAAGATTGTATAATTTGGACTTTACAATTACATCCAGGGAACAAAAATGTTAGTAGGGAATGTAGATCCCCTCTAAGAATTACTATGAACATTAGAAATGTACATATGAGCACGTATATAACAGTAACTTATTTTATATAACTTTACTACTGTAAATAACTTTAAGTTATTACTAGTTATTATCACTTAGTAATTTTTTTCTTCTAATCCTCAGTTAAATTGGACTGGCTTTTTATTAGATTTTCATATATTTGATCGTTTTCTTGCCTAAGTAGATCTTTCTGTTGTCTTTCTAGCTGAAAATCTTCTTCATAAAGTGCTAACTGGGTTTCGAATAAGGTTTTGTATTCTTTCTACAATAAGAACAAGAAAATATTATTGTATCTATTCTTAGAGACATCAATTTCAAAAGAATATTGAAAGAAATGTTTTCATAGTGTAGCCTTACTTGATACTACAAAAAAAGAAAAGAAATTAGAAAAATAATGATACTTTATAGAATCGATATTGACTTTTTTAGCTTTTTAACCATTTTCACTCTATAAAATCAACTATGGCACATTATCAATAAGTTTGATTTGATCTTTGCATAAGAGTTTGCACTTACGTATTTCTTTAATTTCGATTCTAAGTATTCCACATACGACTCTTGAGCTTTTATAGCATTCTGTAGAATTTTATTTTCAGTGGCGGTTTCCTAAAATATGTACATTATCACATAAATAGTTTGCTAAATGAGATTGTACATATGCATTCAAATACTTACAGTTTGTTGTCTATGTTCAAGCTGAACAACTGTTTCTTTTAAGGCATTTATTTCTTCATCTTTTAACGAACACTTTACACAGTTTGCACATGTATTTACAGCTTCAACAGGTTCAGGAGTATTTTGAGTAATCGACTGATTAAAATAATTTGAAACGTATGATTTTGGCGTTGCAGCTTGCTCCCCTAACATTTCTATAGCTGGTTGCTTCGTAGAAGTGGTTTCCGTTTTTTGGCCACTCTTTATCATACTTAATTGGTTTTCCTGTACATTAAGTTCTTCAAAATTCAGGGGTAGTTTTTCATATTTCTGTCTGGAATTACCCAGTTCTTCTATATCCTGAAGTGACATGTCAAGAATAGAATAGTCCTTGTGATCTTGCGTTTCGCTTACAGCACACATCTAATTAACAAACGAATAATGTTTATAAAATTATAAAACAAAATATTGAAAAAGGAGTGTAATATGGGACAGATGTAGCGTAATGTAACAAAACATACATCATGTGATGATTTTAGGCTGAAATCTTCCATGGCACATTTTATTTTTAACTGAGCATTTTCTTTCTTTAGAGAATGTACTAATTCAATAGTTTCTGCAAATTTATTCTTATGATTTTCGTGTACTTTCATCATTTTCTCTTGCCAGCTTGCTAGAGTAGTAAACTGTTCCTTCATAGCAATATTATTCTGTTTCAATGTTTCTTTTAGCTTCGCATTTTCTTGAAGTAATTCACTTAACTTTTCATTTACCTCGCTCGAACTCAATGATTCTATCAGAGAATTGGAATCCTACATGCAAAACAAATTTCTTAGATGTGTTCATTATGATTTTAAAATTTAAAAGTTCAAGGAGGCTTCCTACTCTTTTAATTGTAAATCTTTGATCGTTTTGCCAACAGTAATCTCGTCTTTAATCATTATACATTCCTCAGAGTGAAAATTAACCCATTGTATATGTTAGAAAATGCTCTTCTTGAAACTATGAAGCAAATTTATTGATTTTAAATGTAAAACACGATTTGTTGTAGTATTAGTATTTTATGTTCAATTATTGTGAAGGAGTGCACGAGGATTGTCTATCAAAATTTGTTTATACTAAATATTACATTGAACCCTTTTAGTTAAGTTTATTTTTAACATTCAATTATTTCTATGCGTATTTATATTATTTACCATGTATCAGGGCAAAATTTCTGAAAACGAGCAAAACTGTTAGAACAAATAGGAAGACTCCTTAATTATGAACTAATTGACACATACAATAGACTTGCTCTTTTGGTCAATATCTATATATGATGCAACTGCAGATTGCAATACTACATAGGATAATGTGTCGCTACTTGCGTATGTTGGTGTATCATTTTCTAACATAAATGAACCCTTTTCATCAAATATACTGAATTCTTCACTTGGCGAGTCTTGTATATTTACAAAAGAGCTTCCTGCTTGACTGGATTCCATTCTGGACACTTAATCCACATTAATTTTATCTTGATCTTTGCATTCTTCGACTCTGAAACAAAAGTACCTGTTATTTCAAAATATTAATTCTCAGTTTTGAAAGTTGATGCCATTATTGAAATATTTATTAATGACAATTGAGTAGGACTTATATTGCATTTTAGGACATTTAGAGGAAGACGTCGAAATAATTTGTTACTCGATTCAGCAACGAAATCAGTAGTTTGCATACCAATATCACACTGATGGATTATATTATTTTTAGCAATAAAGAAACATAACTGCAGTTGATATATGCCAAATAATGTTTCGAATTCTTTTGACAGTTCAATGTTAAACTTTGAATTTAGACTTACCACAAATTATTTTCTCATAAATGTCAATTAATTTCAGTAAAAATGATAATACGTCACTTCATTTTTAATGTGTTCATAACATGATCACATGTGTCATCGCATAACCATAAGCGCACTTTCATTTACGAGTCACAATGTATTCAAATATCACTAGTAATTATAATTTATAGTACATCACAAGTTTCAATTACGATCTCTTTCGGTTTTGCGCAACTGCTTCTTTGTCCATAATTTTACAAATTTCTTTTCTTATCACAATAATGCACCAATTTGCAGAAACAACATTCTAGATCTAGACTGCAAAGTGCATTGGAAAATGCACTTTGATGCTGTCTGTTCCGTACTAGGGATTTTTGCTGTCAGATTTTTCAATCTTGTCCAAACTGTCTACGCTAGTGCGATCTAGGTTTATTTATATGTCACTATCGTCTAACCACGTGAACATAGTCACGACAGTGCTATAATTTCTGCAGTATGACCAACATAAATAGGAGCGAAATTTGAAATACAGAATTTTATAGCTAAATTGTAGCTTAATTTTATAGCTCCTTTATCATTTTAAGATTGGCACGCTTATTAACTAACATGTAAAGAATGTACTTGAATTTTTTTAAACAGTAATAGTAATTTCTATTAAAGTTAGAGTATTATTAGTAGGAACTTTTAAAAGCAAAATTGAACATCGCAATTGAAATACTACGTAATCAACCCGTAAGTGGAGCTTCAAAATGTATTTAAAAAATGCAATGATTCAATTAAATTACATTTAATCAAATTGTATTGATTGTATCGAAATGGTAAATAGAATATTAGTGAGATAGTAGTCCACTGAACCTCCTCGAGGTACGATCGATAAAACGAGTATTATTTTTGTAAATTCGCCAATCGAAGATGAAATTTATTATTCCTATCTAAAGCAATACAGTCGGTTGTTATTATCGTCTGTCTATAGTCTAGTTTATTAATAGACATTGCGCAAGGAATATCCATTTTGTCGCGGCAAGGTGTTGCGTAAAGCTCGCTATTCCACTTACACGCAGTTCGGGTTTATCGTTTCAGGGATTACCTATGCACACCGGTTGTTTCTCTCAACCCTGAGGTAGACAGGAGTTAGACTGTCTCTAATACGAAGGCCGATTTGCGGCATTACTTCTCGGGTTACGATCACGATCCTTTGTTTGTCACAATTTCTGTACTAGTTAGGAACAACGCGGCGTTTTATTAAATTGCTCAATTACACGAACGAATGGAAAGGAAACCTTTAAAACAATCCCATCGAGACCTGTTTGACTCGCACTTTATTGCCAGATTCTCGTATTGTTTAGAACTTCTGCTCCTGTTTAACACTAGCATACCTAAATCACAATGATCGAAATTGTAAAGATGCACGAATGAGAAAAATTATTCAAGAAATTTATTTTTTCGTGTATATATTGTAAAAGAAATGGCTAAAAATTTGGATAGATACGTTTTCGTAATTTTTATTAAGTAATGTAGAATAGGCTAATTTTCTGTTTTCGATGGTAATTATTCTCAGCAACATTAAGCAAGGTAAAACCGTTTTCCAACATCAACGAAGCACACCTTGAACCGTTTGTGAAGTCGAAATATGCAGAAATGTAATTTTTTCTTCCGACAGAACGGTGAACAATTTGGGGTTTCTCATTCCGTTTGCATAAAATGGAACAGAAAGGATTTAGCGGTCGGATAGCAACTTTTCCAATTAATCTCAGCCGGCCGAAAACCGCAGTAAAGAGTAGCAACGGATACCATAACTTGTCCAATACCGAACTGCACGCGGAAAACACGATAGCCGCGCGCCGTTCTTATCGCGAATAATATACCTCGACTGTACGATAGGTTGGTAGATGTGTTAACAGTTTAAATTCGATGCCAGCAACAGTATCCGCCGGATGGTTTACTGGCGAAACTTTTGGTAATAACTAACTTCTAGCGTTATCAACTATCGACCTGAAACTTTCAACAATGCTGGCCCCAAAATGCAGTTTCGGTTACAGGGTTGTAAAGTTCATAATCTTTTACGGCTGCAATGCCGTTTCGCCGGTAAGCACCTTTACTCTGGGTACTGTAGTTGATACGTTTTGCGAAACTTACAAGATACATCAGCCTTGGCGACTTGTAACAGTGTCGTCTATCGTTGTGGAAATGATTTTTATCTTCGAAATCTAAACGATTAATCGTACACATAAATTAAATATCTGTGACTGTTTGAATTGAATAAAAAATCCAGTTGCTGCTTCGTTCGGAAAAGACGGAAACCTCTCATGAATTTCAGTCTCGATCGTGTTTGAATTTTTCAGGAATTTTTGTCTTGTGCAAGAATCTTTCATGAATTTCAGTCTCGATCGTGTTTGAATTTTTGTCTTGAGCGAAAATCTCTCATGAATTTCGGTCGTGGTCGTAATTGAGAGCAAGAAACTCATGAATTTCGTTATTGAACGTAACCGTGGGCGAGAATCTCTCATGAATTTCGAGTAAGATAGATTGCTACCTAGAATTTCAGTCATAATTTTGACTTACGGTCATTATCGAGTTATTTTACATTAACGAGTTTATTTGTGTAAAGGAAAGAAGGAAAAGATAGAGGAGGTGGTCGTATTCATTTTATTTAATCGCATATATTATGTTTCGACGAATGATTATTAAGTGCACACAGATTAGTAAAATACAGGAATTAAATACACAAAAGTTGGTAAGGAAATCAGCTAGAATTTCGCTGGTTCAGTACGTGTCTGTAGTCCCATGTTGACTTTTAAGGATAAAGTTACATTCTCTCAATTACACTGGCTTTAACGACTCTGTTATCGATTTATATATGTACGAGGAAGCCTGACGCTGACGGAAACCAGATCCTGACGCTCGACTTGATTTATTAGTCTTTCGAAGACCCACCTAACTTCACCGCTAATCTTAGACAGTTTTCGAACGCTTCTTTTCCGGTTGAACGAATGTTCTCAAACGTATATTCTATCTTTCATATTGTACAGTATGTTCATCGATGTGTACAGGTACCTTCTGTTGTGACTATTGCATCAAGTGTTTATTGATATTTGTGGTATTAATTTGATTAACGGTTTTGCTGGCATTTCATTCTTAGCCAATGCAAATTCATTAATAAACTATTTTTCTAAGCTACAAGACTTATAAAATCTCAAATCTATTTGCCTGCAGTGAAACTAAAAGTTTTTGTTTTAATTACGTTAGTTAGCGGTAACATTTAAGTGATTAGGGACTGTTAGGTGTTAGGTCTAATAACGATTCTTAAAACATGTAATGCTACAATTTGATATCTTTAAAAACTAGTATTTTCTAACTCATTTTCCTTTTTTTCAGTGAATTTCCGACAATACCGTTAACAATTTTTGGCAACGGTCGCATGTAGATGGGTACAGCTTTAGATGTTGTAAACACATAATTTTATAAATATTTTTTATTTAAACAGCGCTTAAAATTATTTATGAGTATCAGTCACACATTTTCTTCTCATACAATCTACGCAATCTTATTTAAATAACGAAATTATAGTTAATATATTTTTATCTAACTTAAAACACATTTCTTGAAACTATACAAGTTAGGAACTGTTTCAGAAAATACAATTGTTTCTTATTTCGTAAAACGTGTATTTAACAATGTTAATGATACATTGGTTTCGTTAAATTGCATCAACTATGATCACATCAAGTTCCCTGCAATGTGAGTAGTAACATAATTACATGAACGGATTTGCTAATTAGTTAACATATCGTAATATTCGTAATCATAATGAGCATATATTACAGCGGTTGTATGTTGTACAACTTATCTTCTTCCTTCGCATACGAGGATTTACAATCATTGTCTTCTTATTCTCGTATTTTCGCGCCTACACTTTTTTTTTCTTACATTACTCGAATGGTTTTCATCTCTCCTGTTCTTCGGATTCTTCTTTTATTCAACACTTTGCTCCGGAATTCCTCGCAATTCGGACTTACTTGTTGAATCCAACGCACTCACACACCTGAAACTTTGCTCACCTTTATTTTCTCAAAGTAAGAGAGTACGAGGTCCAGGTAAAAAGCAAATTTCAGGCGTAAGAGTACTGTCGAGTCTGCTTCGCCGCTCTCTTGTGTATTTATCTTTTACTTCTTGCAGGCAATACGTATACTGGAAAACGCGTTAATTTATGCACGCGGCTAGCAATGCTTCAACAATAGAACGTCTTTAACTCCTTGGAATTCGCGTCAGTTTCAAATTAATTGTCTCCTTTCAATCCACAAATATAAACTAAATTATCGTCTATCCGTGTGCGTAACATAAATTCCAACAGAAACATAAGCGTATAAATACAGTAGAGACTCCCGTATCCGAACTAATAGGGGGACAAAAGTGGCCGTCATTTTTCAAGTAAAAATTAACAAAATTGACTGTTTCTTTCAACATCTAAGGGTCCCATATTTTTGGAAGTCACATAAATTTTTTATTGTAAGCGTAGAATTACATTCTCGTTGCGCCTCAAACCATCCAAGTCCTTTTTCAAATGACTCAAAAGCTTCGGCATGAAAAGGCACGTCCTCGTCGTTACTTTCGTTTGCTGCTTCTATTTTTTCTATTTTACATCTTTTGGATTCGTTAACCTTTACCTACTGGTACTAGCATCCGTGGAATCTACATGTAATTTTCAATATTGCGTTTCTGTTTTGTAATATCCTTTGTCTCTACTGTATTTATCTTTTGATACGGCATACTTATTGCAGTTTTCGTACTTATCGACGACTGTGCGATGTCAAGGGGTTCCTGGCGACGTGGATGATTCGGCGATCGACTGCCTCGGACACACCTGAAACTTTGCTCACCCAGAAGAAGAGGTACGGGTAGAGCAAAGAGTCAGGCCCGCCCGTAACAGTTCGATTTTTTTCTGCGGCCGGTGACCTTCAGCTTCGACGCTTCCCGGTTTATGCAATCGCGTTCTCCGGCGTCGCTGCGCCGCCGCCGCGCCGTGAGGACACTGGAAAATAGAAGTGCAGATTCTTCATTCAGAATGGATCCGTGGAAACGGGTTACCGATAAGACAGGGACCCTCGAGGGCCATTAGAAGCCGCAGGAAAATAGGGTGTCGGCCCCGAAGATCGAAGGAAGAAAGAAGCGAAGAGCGCAGAGAAGCTCCCGGAGCTGCACTCAGCGATGGCAACCAAGGAATCAAGACTGTTCACGGTTCATCCTACTTTGGACTCTTTCGTTCCTTTCTCTCGAGACGACACTCGAGCTTCATTGTTCATGGTCCGTCTGAAACAGAATTGAAAAGGCGCGTGATATTTACTGGTAGATTTCGCTCGGACTGCAAATATTAGATAACCCAAAAAACGTTTCTTGCGATCCCTAAAATATGACATTTCTCGACGCGCACTATTCAGGTTGGAATATCATTCACAGGGATCGACAGAGTTATGGGAACCCGTCGTTACGTTCTATTTAAAACATGCACCCTGAAACTTTTTGAAAAACATTCCGTACAAAACAAATAAAAATTAGAACGAGCTACACAATTTTTCAGTTATCGAGTTCATTCTTGAGTCTAATAGTCTCGTAATATTTTTCACGGAAATGAACTGTTTTCTTTTCTGTGTCCGGAAAACAAATAAAAAGATTAATCGGAACCTTTCAATATGATTTTTCAAGCTGAAATGTTCACTATCATTATTTAAATTTGTAAGTTCCTCGACACGCGAGAAGACCCTTCTGTACTACTTTTTAGTGGACTGCAGAACGCGTAATATGTGGACTGCGGATTTGATGCATTTATGACAAAAATGGGTGAGCACAATTTAAAGCAGTAGACAAAGTAAAAATATTTTAGGGCACCAGCCTATTAGTTTTAGCTTAATAAAATAATTAAAGGAAGAAAAGAATTTTCATTTGGCTCCTGTGTCTTGCAATCGATGCGAAGATTTTTTATTTTGCATAAAGATCCGCGGTCTAGTAATATGTTTCGTCTAGTTGGTGAAGGACATTAGGGATAATTACAACAGAGAAGTAGCCGAGTGTAGCACGGGATGCACACTCGCATATGTTCGCATGAATATTAAAGCATAAGCGCCGACTTTGGTGAACTCGATAACGTCCTCGGCAAAGGGGACATACGCGCTTTAAGGAAATTAAATAAAAATTACCCGGGCATTGCGTCCATCGTTTGTCAGAACCGTGCGTAATCTCGTCGTTACATGCACTTTGCTAAATACCTGGTTGTCCGTGAGCAGGGGCCACTAAACCGATTACCAGAGTTTATGCTACACGGAACGAACGGCCATCGTATAAGTGCATCTAATAGCGACTTAATCGTATCCGGGAGAAGGTCGTTAAAGATCAATCAATTTCGAATGAATAGATACATCTAAATCTTACGCCGACGTGGATATACCCAGGCTCAACCATGAACAATGCGGCAATGTTTTAATACGATCGCGATTCATAAGTCTCCTCGCCTTTGCGTTCGCCTGGAACACGTATGAGACTAATATATTCTCGCATATCGCATACTTTCTGAATCAGTTTCACTCGAGAAAGACATTGCAAACGTGTGAATATTCTGATTTTGTTTACTCCACTGGCACTGTTACAATTATTGCGATGCATATACTTTTTTACGAACCGTTGTGTCTTATAGTATTATCGCGGAGATTACCTGTGCAAAAGCGAACGTCAAGCCTGCAAAAGAATGCAAAAGAAAAAAATTGACTCGTTGAAAACTGAAAATCAGAATACACCTCGTTAACTTATGGAAGGAGCTGTTCCGCGTTCGCATAATCGAAATCAGTGGGTCAGAACGGTTCGGTCCACCCACGAATCGTGTCGCGTTTTTCTTGTCGCGCGGAGATACGCATCTCCTCCAATTTGGGTACCGCTTCGGCTTGTGGGGGCACAGGAGAGAGTGGGAGAGTGAGAGAGGAGGGAATAGCCGTATCGTGAAAGAGAGTCCGGCGATCTGCAGACGCAGGCTGTCAGAGGGCAAAGCCGGTGTCCAGGAGAGGAGAATATAGCGTTACGGCTGGATGTCAGTGACCGAAGTATAACCCCAAGATAGTTTCACCATTACCACCGTGTTCGTTCGCCTTGCTCCTTTCCGTCGACCCGTACATCCGTGTAGCAGTCCGTGTTCAGGCTGCCTCGTCCGCAGCACCTGAGTGTCTCCGATTGCATATGTCCACGTCAACGAGCTGGTTTCCTACTCCCGCGGATCGTCTCTCTCCTCGATCAAACCGGCGACGATTCGTTTCACTGAATCCTGTATTTCTCGCCGTTCGCGTCCACGGTAACTACGACGCGCCTCTCCTCCGTCTGCTCCGCATCGATCCCCCGGACTCGTTTCTATTTCACCAATCTTCTGATCGAAATCCTGCGAAGCGGATCGACCGCTTCATCCTGCTCCGATTTTTCCATTTGTTTCGGCTCGGCCGCTCCACCCGGCTCGCTTTATTTATTGTCCCCTACAGCTCCCCTCTCCTTTCCGCCCCAACTTCACCTCTGTCTTTTTCTTTTTTTATTTTTTCTTTCAGGGAAATCTCGATTCCTTCTCGATCGATTCTGGCCAACGTTGGCTTGCGTTTCGGGGATTGATTAATCGTCCCCACTCTCCTGGATTTGCTTGATCTCTATGATTGCTGGCCAACGGCGGGCCCCGCCTTTCCTTTAATTTCACGGCCGAATTTTTCTTGCTCTTCGATCATCTTCATCGACGCTCCGTAGTTTATTTCGTTATCGATCCCTTGCCTTACGATTTATTTCACTTTACGATGATTTCCTTCATGGACGAAACCGAAAGATCATTCATCTATGTCTTGTTGTATTATTATATGTTATTTTTTACGGAATAAAAT
>CM052112.1:5581049-5628040 GCA_028454245.1 Halictus quadricinctus
TCTATGTCTTGTTGTATTATTATATGTTATTTTTTACGGAATAAAATATATATCTTGCAATAATTCTCTGTCAATGGTAATCTAAAGTCTGCGATTAGGAACAAGCAGAAAGTCGAACGATGCTGTATCGAATAAAAAAGAATTGCATGTAATAACAAGCATAATCGGATGTAACCGGATCAAGTTATGTAATTTACGAAACTTCAGCCTGGCCTGCTTCATATTACAACTTGGTAGGAGATTTGATCCAGTCGTACCTCGCATAATTGGCACACTTTATATCACGTTACTAACAAACTATATTATATTCTCTCGTGGATACTAGCGAACGATGGAATACAGTCAGTTTCAATTGAAATCAACTAATTTAAACTCTTCATTTTCTGCCATCGTTCATAGCGAGAAACGTAATTAACGAAAAGCGAAGCAAGACAGTTTTGCGTTATGGCGACTTTGGCGAACAATGGTGACTAGACTAGGAATAGGTCAGACGAACCTAACCCAAAAGTGATAGAGAATGATGCATGAGGCAACGTTTAATAATCCAAGCTACAAGAACGCAAGAAAAGAGAAACGCTACAAGATGAAAATTCTTGTGCTGAAATCTTTAGAATTCCTGAAGGATATTGGGCTATCCGATCTAATCTAAAACCACCATATTGAACCATCGCCGTTGGCAAATACACTGCGGTCGCTAACAGCCAGAGAAGGGGCAAGTGACCTAAATAATTCAATAAAAGAAGGAAGAAAAAGGATAGCCTATTGCGAAGCTGCAAGAAGGGTGAACGAACTGCACTGCGAATCCGCCGATTCGGCGTGTCGTCGCAAGAAACCGAGAACTCGAGAAATCAGCGAAGATCCGTGCCGAACAAAATCGACCAATAAACCAGCTGACCGCTGGATCCAGGAAACAGGAGATCCTCGAGACAACGGAGCGGATCGGTCGCTACAAAAGCGCCGCCAGTCAATTGTCATGATTTTTATGCTATCCCAGGGTCACCGGAAATCCCGAGGCACCGATCGGTTTAATGAGCGCATCATCGGATTGGTCTTAACTTTAACGACGGCTCCGGCGAGATCGTGCCCGGTGCCGGATCAATAGACACCGCGAATCGGCCGATTCTGTGCATCATAAAGGGTAACGACCGCAGGCAGTTTGGCAGCATTCGTGAAAGCCGCCTTTCTTCGGAGTAATGCAGCCCAGGATCATGCGATGACGAGACCGATTATGAGCGTGCCAGCGAACGGAGGAAGATAGTGTGGGCTTTCATTTGGTATGCGTGGATGCGTGCTTGCGTGAACGAACGACAGTGACGTAGGGGTCGAGTGGTGGTGGAGGGGGTCGGCCAAGGGGAAGGAGAGAGAAAAAGAGAAGAGAAAAGATGGTAGAAAAGAAGGGACGCTACAGAATGGAGCGGAGAAAGAATACCCGGGCCAGGAACGAAGCTAGAACGCAGGAGAAGGGAAAAGAAAGAACAAGAAACGGTCGCGGAGGAGAGACGAAAGGGAAACGACGCGTGGGACGCGCGGAAGAAGGAAATATGAAAAATATCAGGTCATTCTGTTATAAGTAATGTTGTTTCGCATTATGCGCAACGTAACGGGAACCCCGTGGTACCCTCGGATAGAAGTGACTCTTCATACCAAATTATCACGAACGTATTACCCTTTCCGGTGTTGGTCCTGACGGATTTTTTCTTGCGAGAAAGACTAAATCGTCAAGAGATTCCTGTGGCATCTGTAACACCATATGTAATCATTCCGAACCAAACTGACAATCCGTCATTGTCCCCGGAGGATTAACGAGAGCCGCGGGTTCATTTTCGAAATACGGTAACACAAATTCGAGACGTGCTGGAACGGGCACAGGGGTTGAGTCCGAGCTATAGTTTAAATGGCGTCTTGTGGAAATTGGTTCGAAACGACCGCGAGACTCGTCGTCGGCGTCGTCCCTTTATCCGGTGCTTCCATAATCAGACACCGCGAGGTGCTCGTCCGGATAAAAAGGTGACCCTAGCCGGGAAATCAAAGACAAAGAGAATACCCGGAGCGTCTCGTGGTAAAAAGGGGGTTGGGAGAGAGCGAGAGCGAGATAGGTGGGGAAGGGTTTCGGCAAACATTCGTAATTACACGATCATTTAATATGTCGGGGATTTCCAGGGGCCGTTAAACGCGCGCCTACGAAAACGGAACGGTGAATGCGTCGTTAACAAAGGATGAACTGTGGCCGACAGCAATTTCGGAACTTTGGGAACGACTACAGAGAAAGAAAGTGGTTTAAAACAGGGCACGGCATTACCGAGCTTGTCTGATCCTCCGAGTGTAAATTTCACTATTCCGTGTGCCCTCATGATTCCCGCGAATTGCGTCAGATACACAGAAAGAGAGAGAGAGAGAGTAAAAGAAAATATGAAATTCGAGTGATTTTGTAAGCAATTTCGTTTGCGCGTGTTACTTTAATCCACCGGGAACGGAATTATACTAATTGTAATTCGGGGAATGGCGTCGCGCCGAGGTATATTCGGAAATAAATTAGGTTCGTGGAGAAACGACTAATTAAGCGAAGTATGACATTCGTTTTTATTGTCGGAACTTTAGCATTCTGTTCACGAATTTCGCCGCGTCCGTTCTTCCCTTTGTTTCTGTTCCAGCATATTCGAGGAAAACAGATTATTGTGTTCTTCATTATTTGATGATATGACTGTGCTTTGTTAGTCGATGATGTGCGAAATATGAGGGAAAAACGTTTGGAAGCAACATTGAAATTAAGCGAAGTGCACCGTGTGTTTTTGTATTTTCGTAATGCCGATGGAAATTAGTTATTTTCTGTTCTGTGCTGTTGACGGAGTGTCTCGTGATTGAAATAGAAAATGAAGTATAATTTGACAATTCTTATATTTTCTATTATAATTATCGCGTTATCTGAAAACGATGGAACCTCGTTTTAGTAGACAGTATAATAGGGAAAGGATATCGGTGACAATATATTTTTGATAACTTATATTAACTTAATAGATAACTTAATATTCCACCCCGGAAGGGGTGGTCCAGGGTAGGGAAGGCGGGGAAAGAGGGGTGTGGAGGGGTGGGGGGTAGTTTAAGGTTAGTTATGTAAGGTCTTTTGTAAATAAACTCTCTCTCTCTGTATATATATATATAGAATTATGTTTAGATTTAGGTTAAGTTTACGCTTAAGTTAGTGTTAAGTTAGGTTAAAGTGAAAATGGAAAAGCGGCGATGGAAGGAGGAGGTGATTTGTAACCCCTAGGGGAATCAAATAAAGTTTATATATATAATATATATATATTTTTGATAGCATTGTGCATAAGAAACACGTAAGTGAGAGAGATTGCTCGAAAGTGAGAGGCGTGCGCGTCCCTTTAACAGCGCATCGTTATTCCATCGAGCCGCGGAAGTGTTAACAGCGTTTCAAAATATTAAAAACGCTTCGTAGCTTGGTAACAGCCTGAACTTCATCGTTACATGCAAAATGGCACGAATGATGCCGGGAAGAAAAGGTGAAAGAACGGTAGGAGACAAATGGAGATTTGCTTGGAAAGTTTCAATGAGAATAAACGAAACTGTGCGCCCTTTCATTCGGTCGCGTGAGCATTCGTTCCATTCGTGTGCGTGTACAAGGATGCGAGGAGAAAAGAAGAGAGTTTCAGAATGGAAAGACAAAGGGAAACGGGAGTACGAATAAGAAGCACTAAATCTAATTGCCCGGCGACGTCGTGGAAAACGTACGACGAGACGCTCTTGTTCTATGTCCTCTTTTC
Source organism: Halictus quadricinctus (assembly GCA_028454245.1). Lineage (NCBI taxonomy): Eukaryota > Metazoa > Arthropoda > Insecta > Hymenoptera > Halictidae > Halictus > Halictus quadricinctus. The sequence continues at coordinate 5,584,829 of CM052112.1, forward strand.
TTCCTTCCGACCGTATTGTTTCGATAATTCATCGAACTCTTTAAAACTCAAATTATTCGTCTCCGTCAAGGAAGCTGAAATTAAACTTCTGGTTCGACGAGAGTGATTCGTCATTCTGTCAGACACTTAAGTCTATGCACAGTGGTTCCACCGTTTTTATAAAACAGGTGGAATTAATTAAAAAACTTTCATGTCACGGAATAGGTTGACGCAAGGTTTTTTTGTAGGCTTGATTGAGGATAAAAACACGCGGACTAATATCTGATCTGTCAACTTCTCCGAAAACATTATATAAATCAGAGACAAGACATTAACATCCGCGTGGTAATAAGTGTTAATATTAATAATCCCATGATAGCTATTCGTAGATTCTTGTGAGATCGTGTCTTTAGCTCACTTACTATATATTTGTTATAAATAAACGCGAGGGATCCATCAGTTTTTTCCGAATCTGATTCCTGTTTTTAGTTTCAAATATTTGAAATTCGATGGATGTATGAAAAACTTTTATGATTGATTATGTAGTGATGGAAGAGTGTATCCATTCATCAACTAATTTTTTTCTTTTTTTTTAAATGTGATTTAATGTAGCTGAATGTTGCGCAAAAATAACATATTCATTATCCAGTTTTCTGAAGTATAATACTTTTCTCGAAAGATAATTTAATTGTTTGTTCATTTAAGCAATGCAACGACTTCTTGGAAAACCAGTTTTACCAAATCTACACTGCTTTTACTTCGAGATAAGTTTGTAAAGCGTTGCTCTACAGACAATCTGTGCTAAAAGTACCTACATTGGCATGAGTTCTCAGTTCTCCGAGTATTAAATTAATGATTCAAAAGGTTTCCAAGCGAATTGCGTGACTCTCGAATTGGATACAGCAAAACGTTGAAACACTTAAATAAAATTAAGAGCGTCGAGACGCGCGTGCTTCAAAGACACAAATTAGCTTTGCTTAGCGTGCATATAATTTGTAAAAGGAGCTCAAAGAGTAACACGCCTTTTAAAGTTGAGATATGTGGCGCCTTTGACGACCTTCCAGTAAACCTCTGTATTTTTTAAGTTGTATTCACTCGCATCCTTGAATATACTTTTACGAGTTTATGTTCTCTTGAATTCTTTTTCGAACATTTTTATTTCCTGAAATTGCAACAAATTTCATTTCGAAATTACAAGCATTCAGAAGCTTACAGTTAGGTGTAACTTAAGCTAAACAGTCTCAGCAGTAGTCTTGCCAATAACATAAACAATATTTAATAAAGAATAACGTCATCTATAGAAGTGACATAAAGTTCCCACGAAGTACAAGTAAATGAATTAACAATTATCTTATTTAGATCATCACATAGTCCTCATTGTTTCATATGTTTCCATTTCAATCTTAATGCAATTTCACACGTTATCCAAAAGTGACATTACTTTTTTCAGGAGCACAAGTAAATCAACCAACCATATTCTTATGCTTCGATTCGATTAATTCCAAAGTGCCAATCGCCACGAGCGCCTCCATTTCGTCTCTCTGCGAGCTCATCGATTTCCCAGTAACATTTAACAAAAAGTGCCATTATCCAAAAGCGATATTACTTTCCCACGACCCGAACGGTCCCCCGTACCTCCGACTTCTATTAACCCGTAGAATCGTCTTTCCTCTCATCGCAAGAAAAATGTTTTCCCGTCGCCGGGAAACAGGAAAGCCTCTCTGGCTCTTGATCGATTTCTCAGAAATTCCATTTAGATTCACGCGGCTGCTCGAGCGGGATCAAAAAAAAAAAAAAAAAGAACGGAGTCGTCCGATCAATTAACTCCGAGTGTAATCGGTTGCATAAGATGTCGGGAGAAGGGGAAGGGGGATAGGGGAAGTCCTTCTCCTCCTCCTTCTCCCTACACGCGAGGGCCATTTAAAAGATTGAGAATCTCCGACGAGTGGCGGAGGCGTCCTCGGACAAGCAGGAAAATTAAATACAGACGGGGAACTGGAGGAAGAGCGAGAAACACGGGGGGAATCACGCAGCAGGCACGCGTTGACTTCTGTTGGCAGCCTGCTAAGGCAACCAATAGGAACAAGTTTTAATTCCCTGCGTCCGGGGCTCATGACCCCGGGGAACCGCGCCGCGCCGGAGACTTTTTTCTTTGTGGTCACGATCGAAGTAGGTCAAGCCCACTTCCGCCTACTAGCGACTCGCCTCGTGTACTATACTACCATCATCGTTTGCATCTTTGTCACGATCAACGTTCTTCGTCATCGCGTCAAGCTGTTCCGCTCCTTCGCGTGTCAACGACGGAGCTTGCAACTAGGGATGTTCCATTCCGATTCGACTCTCGGAAAATCGATCCTTTGATTACGATCTCTTGGAAGAGTCGATTCTCAGATGCCGAATGTCATGGTCGATCATCTGGTCGCGATTACAGTATTCTCTCTGTAACTGTCGCTAAGGTCTCTACCGTAACAGTCCAAGTTTTATCCCCACCACTGAGGGGATCCCCCTTGAAACTAGTCAGCGAGGGATCGAGTATTTGGCGAGACTAGCGCTAATGCAAGCTAACTTTTGATTTTTTTTTTTACAAAACTTTTGCCATCGTATTCGTCCCGTTTTCTAATTAAAATTACACGAAACACGATATGTCAGCTCTGAATGTAAAAACAGTTTTACGCGCAGATTCATTTAGCTTTTGAAAAAATTCTTCATTCATTACTGTTAAAAGCCACCTCACCTTAGAGCCTTTTAGAGCCGAGTATGTTCCATAGCAGTACTATATTCTAGCATAGCTTTTAGCAACCACTTAGAATCTCCAACAAAAAACTGGTTATTTTTTACCCTTTGTATCTTACATCATATTACTTTTATTTTTCACTAATGTCTGTTTTCTTTTTCCTTTCAGATACTAACTTCAAGACTGTCCAGACAAGATATAGTACAAATCTTTCAAATCACTAGTAAAGTATTTCAAATAGATTAAAAGAAATACTGTGATTGAAGGCTGTAATTGACGGTAATTAATTTAGTAGAAAAGTTCTGACAAACTGAAAAAACAATTTATTAGTGAGATTTTCAAAATATATTAAATGATTACTGTAATTGCAGGTTATTATCCGGAATAGAGAAACATTAATAGATTGAAATCGGCGAATGATTTCCTACCTGCAGCAACTTTTCTGTTGTGTCCAAGAGAGTGAACATACAGGGTGCGCCGTGATTAATGGTTCGACCAGGAAGGGTATGATTCTACACATGAATAAATAAGCATTGAGTACTTGAGAACTCACAATAAAACAGGATACTGAAACACGACGAATTTTATTAGTCTATAAATTGTTGAAAATGTTGCGTGCAACGTCGACTAAATCAATTCGAGACGCAGTTAAGCGCACACGCTTAAAATCAATGTTTCTAACCACAACATCCCATGTCAATCAAACTCAAACACTTTTTGTTCATTCTGTCATATAGAATCACCATTCGTTATTATTTCAATATCTACGGAGTACCTTCTACAGTAATTATACAATATTTTGTAAGCAATTTCGATTTGATTACACATTCTTGCATAATTAATTGCTGTCGATGAAACGCGCGGTTGGAATCAAAATCGCGCGTACTCAAACAGTGCTGCGCATATATCAAATTCAAGATCGAAACCATGCGTAATATTACCTTGCTATTATCATGGGCTGCCGTAAACCTCGGTGGGCACAGTTTGATCAGTGTTATTAGTCTGATCATATCGTAACGCAGTGATTTTGAATTTAATTGAGCGTTTGATTTGATTAGCGTTCAAGATATTTTCTAATGGAATACAACAGCAATCAATTTTATCAGCTCCAAGTATCATTGCAAAACCAATTGCATTAACACTTCAACTAATTACTCCGAATTAATTTCCTACTACACAGACTAAACTTTTTACTTGTATTTCATTATCTGAATTACTAGCTTATTGAAATCTTTAAAATGACGTTAAAGATCATATATAAAATTTTAGGAAACACAATACTTCTTTTATTCGTTTTTTAATTTCCTAATTTGTGGTGTATGCGTTTTCTTTCTGCAAAGATATGTTAACCTCGTTATCAATAGTTTGTCGGTACCACGGCCTCGGGAATAAAGCTGGTAAATAGAACAAGCAAGTCTGTTCTGAAAAGAAAACTTATTATCGCCCTGCGAATGGGAGATCGTTCAATTACGTTGTTCCTCTTTCCTCTCCAGTTTTATAGCGCTTTCACAATGCCACGTACGCGTCTTGTCCCTTTTGTAGGGTCGTGAATGTCTCGGGAAATACATTCTCGATAAGACTAAATGAAACTATCAGTCGGTACTCGATCTCCGGGAAAAATAACGATACTTTCGTGTTCCCATGAACCAGTTTCTTCGGGGTGGGTGCAGCGAAAATTTTCTCTGTTAGTTCCCGAAGATTTATTTCCACTTACTCGAATTGGACTCCGCGAGTATATTGCACGGCTACGAAATTATTTACAGACGTTTCTGATAAGATTTGCACCGGGGACAAAACTACCTTTCGCATATATCAAACTTGTTCGTTTCTAGTTCTCCGATATCGGCTCTGCATACCGCACTCTCTCAATTGGCCGGCCTCATACCTGGCCGTACATTTTGTTTAAACTATTGCTTCGATTGATTTACAGCGAATTTATTGGGTCGTAACATAAACGCGTTCGGTTGTGTTCGGTATTCGTTTTTATTAAAATGTATTCATAAAATACAGATCGCAAGAGAATCGTTAAAATTAGAACATATTTATATTTGCAACCGAACAAACTAGTGATACATCAGGAAATTAGACATTTCACAATTTCTACATTAAGAATTTTATGACAATTAATTACCTCTATTGAATTCCGCGAACTTCGATCGGGTTGTCTGTCTCGAAGGATTTATCAACACTGCAACAAAAAGAAGAAATTTTAATTAGAAGATGAACGTCAAATGTTTTCTCGACAGTAATTGTTTAATAAATTTTTATATAGATTTATAGTTAATAACACATTTGTACATCGTGTAAAATATCGATGATGTGGTTATGAAACTGATCTGCCATTCGAGGGTCAAAAGAAGAGCGAGTATATTAAAAGAAATGCTTCGAAGATGCCCTTAAAAAAATCGGATTTCGAGATCGTACCTAGACGGAATACTTATCGTGTCACCCAGAAGAGCAAAATGTCTCGTTCCGCCGGTAGCAGTTGCCATAAATCACCGGCGTAACACGAAGTTGAACGTTCACCGCGGACACAATGCTCGGCGAAGGAATGGTTCCCGATTTTTGAGCCCGGGGTTCGTGTTCTTGCATACCGAAGCCATCCGTTATCCGGCGTGCACGAAATCGCAGCGGAGAGACGCAACAACACGCGTTACGTTACGGCCGGGCCGCGAAACGCAAGAAACGCGTCCATTATTTTCCGTTCAGATGCGCAGCCCGGAACAGATAAGAAGACAGCAGGACAAAACGAAAACGGAGGGCGACGTGTAAATTTTAAGCACTTCCCACCCCAAAGTGGATTCAAACTTATCTCTCGACGTTTCTGCCGCCGTCCCCGACGCGCCCTTGCCCTACCCCCGCCGCGTTTCCTTCCGTTTCCACTGAATTTCCATTTTCGTTTCTGCGTCCGAACGCCGCGACGGCACGAGGGAAACAGGGGGGAAATATCAGAGACGTTTCCCCGCGAAAGTTCCTCGGAAAGAGCTCGTTCCAATGGAACAAAATCGTCGTCTTTAAAAAACCGAATTGTCCGCAGACCACTAACGTAAAAAGGCCTATTTCTACTCGTATCAGGTTAATGCCAATATTAAAAACTTATACAGTATTATCTCCGTAACTGTCGCAAAGGTCTCCACCGTAACTGTCGAAATTGTATCCCCACCACTGCGGAGATCCCCCTTGGGACCAGTCAAGCCAGAAGATTGCAACGTTTCTAATTTTTTAATGAAACTTTTTGAAGTAGCTCATTTAAATCAGGTATACGATTGTCAAGTATGAATTTGTACGAACAGTTTGATGATTTGTAAATACTATAAAAATATGTTCAACGCGTCTCCAAGCATGTCTATCGTATAAAATTCTCAAAGATATTGTCAATCAAGAAAAGTCTGCTACACCAAAAAATACAAAATAACGGGTTTCTGCAACATGTGTGTGTGAATAAATTCGAAGACTATAAAACGTGTACATGATTCAGCCGTGCAACTATGCAAGGTTGCAACTCTTCGATGGAGGTAGCCATCACTTCACACTTCTTCTCTAATAGAAGAAAATTGATTTCACCACCGCGCTGAACCTTGAATGACCTTTAATGCAACTTGCTAAAATTACAACAACGTATCCCATTCAAGAAACTGTAAAAGACCTTGAAATCTCATCCACGCCATTACCGACCTCCATAAAAATATTTTCAAACGAACACCGCTTTGCGAAGGTAGAGTTATCAGAATTTAAATATCAACAATTTTTAGGGAGGGGGAAACGTAGTGTTCGAAGACTTTTCGGACCCACTGTACGGGATGGTCAGTGACCGAGCGTGTTAAAAAGCAGGACGCAAAGAAAAGCAGAAGAGCAGCAGCAGGATTTTTTTCAACGATCCAACGGCGAAGCGTGCAGCACGTAGGAGATCGGAGGCCACGGAGTTTAGTCTGTTCTGACGGCTCCGGTGGAACAGCATTTTATTACCCGTGCGCCGGTCGGCCCCCTCGGGCAGTTACTCGCGAATGTTGCCTCCTCCCAAGGCGCTCGGAAATTTTGCAATGACAAACGAGGCGTTAGAGGAGCATACGGATTTAAATTGCGCCGGCACTTCGTCACTGTTGCGTTACGAAAATTTTTCCGGGTTTGGGAGGGGGCTGTTAGACGGCGGAATATAAGCAGGAAGGGTGGAAGCGGGTCGGAGAAGTTTTTCGCATAACTTAATTCTAATTTAAAGGAGAACCGGCTTAAGAGAAAATAATTCACCGGATATTTTCGAATAAATTTGCCGCACGCAATGGGAACCCGTCGGCGGAGGCAGAGGAGAGGAAAAACCCCGGCGGCGTTAAGCAGCGCGCCCGGTTTTCCGCGGGGTGTAAATTACACTCTTCTTACAGGCCGCTGCGCGCCAGTTTTCACTCTATTCGAACCCGGCCGCCCTGGGTATTTATGTTACGAGTTATTAAGAGAAAGTTTCAGGTTTTATGTCGAGTAACGTCCCACGCGACGCGACGCGTCCCTGACTTCGCGAACCAGCGAAACAGCGTCGCGTCGCGCAGCGCCGTCTTCGACGATATTAAAGCCGGCCAGCAGCCGAGGAAAATTTTATTCGAGCGATAGAGAATGCATACGGGTACCGAGTAACGGCTTGTTCGTGATCCATAAATTTCGTTTTAATGGAAATTTATTTTGTCCGCGCGACCCCAGACCCGCGACTGGAAAAATTGGAACACAGTTTATTGTATGCCTGCGCCACGGCTGTTTCGAATTTATGTCTGTCATTAAGACCGAATCAATTAGTGCAGGACGAATGTTTATGCAATTCTAGATCAGGCGAGATGCTGACGAGAGCAACAAGTACTATAAATTTCTCGTTTATACAACCCTCTCTTGTACAATTTGATTCCAACAGAACTGTTCCAACGTACTGTTTCATTCCTTCGAACGCTCTAAATACTCATTATTGAATTTTTATAAAAGTAGTAACTTTAATACCGCTATGAGAAATATGAATTTCTTCATTTTCTTATACAACCACCATGATAAATCGGAATGGTTAAAAATCGATTGTACAGCCGAAAATTCGGAAAAAATTCACAACCACGTGTGCTATTAGGTAGCATAGAAGAAGCATAATTCATTAAACTATGCTCACCCTGTAACTACCCTTGCGGTAGGGGCAGCGACTTCAAACTTGCCACGGATGGTTTTCTCTTTGTGAGCTCTATCGAATGGCACGAAGAAAGATCAATTTGGTTTGGAAACACATATGTGATGGGAATAGTCAATCGGGACTGAATGCGGACACTTAAATGTAGTTATTTATTTGTAGACAATTTGCTTCCAGGAACGCTGACTATTGGGTACGTACTGAAATAATTCAGGTTGTGGGAATTTCGTAGGTTTTACGCGTTGAAAGATTTCACAGTGGGCTCGGTTTAAAGTGCTGTCACAACTGGTGGCAATTATTTGCCGCAGTCCCGCCGCGCCGCGGGCGTATTTCCGAAAGGTGGAAAACTGAAGCGTCCTTCCGCAAATACCAAATCCAGAAACGCTTTCTGGAAGAGGCGGCGAAGAAACTGATGCACTCATCCCAGACGACACTGCATTAGTTCCAGCAGAGTTCCGAAGGACACGGTACTTTTCCGCGGTGCGCGCCACGCGGTCTACACAGGGGCAAAAACAAACGCCCTAATTGTGCCTCGGGGACACCAGTCGCCCACTGAAATGGAAACACTTATCTTCGACCAGGTACCGAGAGAGAGAGAGAGAGAGAGAGAGAGAGGGAGAGAGTGAGAGGGTCAAAAACGAGGAGAGACCGAAGGAAAAAATGATAGTGACATCGTTTCCCGCGGCAGAGCGGCCCGTTAAACGGAAATAAAAGACAAAGGAAGGGGTTGACGACGATAACAACGACGACGGTGGTAAGAACGTGAACGCAACGAACCATCCTAATCGTAAGTCCCTGTGATTTGAGGGCCGTAACCTTCCGGAAATATTCTGCAGCCGGATTTGTTGGCCCCGGTCCGTGTTTTTAACAATCAGTATAGAAGAAAGGCTATTCTCAATGTGACATGGTCAAATCAAAATCAGTGAGCCGCCTTATTGAATGAGACGCTATCAAGTTGCGCACGTTTCATGGCAAATACATCCAAACCGCAAAGATGGACGACACAGTACAATTTTGTGAATACAGGAGAGACCATAGGATTAATTGAAATTGATTAAAAATAAATCCGACAACAAAGTGACTATTATCTACGTTAACTTATATTAACAATAACTATTTTTAAGGACCGGTCATTTCGACCGCGCACGGTAAGAATTACAAGAAATGTTAATAACTTCTTAACAAAGCCGCAGAGAACATTTTCGCAACGACAAAAATTACTTGAAATTGCCTCAGGAATCAACATTTCCAAGGAAGTACATTTTGGGACACCCTTATATTTACAAAAAATGTGTTGGCTATGATTCTGGTCCTTTTACTATCTATCGAAATAAAAATTAGGAGTAATATTTGGAATTTATGGTTTAATCCAATCTAATATTTATTTTCTTTTGCCACTATTATCATGGGACAAATTAAATTAGCTAGTAATGTGGCAGAGTGAGTAAAAATCTTGATTGAAAAAGTAATTTTATTTTTTGATAGTTCTAGATCAGAGTACCACGTTGAACGTTGGAGAAACGTTGATGCGGTCGTTCTTCGATACACGTGAAGTTAAGCGACGTACTTCCATTGCCAACTTTCCGCCCCTTTCGCTTGCGTTCCGTTCGCACATAGGGCTTCTCTCGCGGTATCGCTCCATCATTGTTATCGGCGGCGTCTGAGGCGCAAAAGAATCCGCAGCTCGGAACACCGAAAGCGTTTGCGGTGTTCCTTTACGATCGTTCCACCCTTTAATCCTATCAGCCGAGACATCGATCGATTTTGGCAACAACGGGAAGAGAGTGGGAGAGAGAGAGAGAGAGAGAGAGAGAGAGAGAGAGAGAGAGAGAGAGATCGGAAGAGCTGAGTCACTCGAAGACACTCGGGTATATCGGTTTCAGAGGGATGACGGGATGATTCTGGAACGAGGTTTTTGAAGCGACCGCCTCGATGAACTCCACCTTTTACTATGAATTTTCTTGCGTTTATCTTTCCCGTCCTACTTTCTTTGCCCGCGGCTGGGCACGGCTCGATCGAAATTCAAAGCAATTCAACGACTTCTCTCCGATGCGGGATCAAACTTTTTATGAGGAATCACAATTTCTATGGCGAACGCCGTTGCGTAAACTATGTCTTCGAGTAGGAGGAGTTTTTATTATTCGTTGTTGTCAGACGTCCTCCGAACAACGCACCATCGACCGATATCGATAGCATGGAATCGATTTGTCCTGGAAGAGCTAAGAATAATTCAAGTAAATGACTGATAACTTTAGGAAGTGTGAAATATGCGAAAATCGATTCAGATGCCTGAACCGGTGACTCGTAAATGACTTCCGAGAACAAATGCCCATTAACAAATAATTGAAGAAATTCTATAACAAGAGGGCCTATAAGAAGATTGTCTTCCATTTGATATGAAAGTGGAAATGTATAATATCACTATTAAATCGTAACTGAACTATTGATAATCCATATTTTATGTGTTCAATACTTTTCCAATAGATGTAAAGTACAATTAAAATTTCCAAATTTAAGAATGTATATTGGTAAAGAATAAAAGAATAGATAAGTTGTTCCTACTATAATATTTGCGAGCTTCAAAAGTGTACAGGTTAAAAATGCACATTTACGAACGACGAAATCTCTACATTTCATACGGCACTACTCTATCGAGTTTCAAAAGCAATCTCTGGCCCACCCTGATCGAGGAAATAAGATTTCCGCAAAGCAAACGAATTCTGAGCGTGCTAAACGCCACGTACGAGTTTGTAAACGTATTTTCTGGATTTAATCTAGTCCGCTGTTCTCGATCGAATTCACTGGATTACCGCGGAGAAGTTGTGTATCGAAGAGATCCTTAGAACATGACGCGTTCCCGTACCGGAAATAGGAAGGCAACCGGAAAATAACCGAATTACCACCACAAGTACTTTATTCTCCAGTATACAACGAAAAAGGAGCGCTATGATTTCAGAAAACGTCGATACACTCTTACCGTGTTCAACACTGAACCAACGAACACTAAACTAGCACATACCAGCATGTGTTGCATTACACTGTATAAAATATATGTTCGTACGATCCGTGGCAGTAGATTTAACGTCAAATTGGTACAATGTCGACAACTTATACATTTTCTGCGTTTAAATGCTTCTCGTTGCTCTATAATGATTTTATTAATAAGACTTTCCATATAAATTCTAATCTTATAGCAGCCAGTTTCAGGTATTAGCTATGCTCACTGTTCGAACGCCCCTTAAAACAGTATAACTTTTTTAGAAGAATAGGTTTACCGAATGACGTGCAAAAAAGATTTTGTAAAAATTGCTGAAATGAAATTTTTAACGCATATTTTAAAGTTTCACTACAGGCTGAAGTAAAAAAAGTTATACTGTTTTAAAGTACGTTCGGATAGTTTCGTGAGCCCGTGTACATTAAAATCGATAAAAATATGTAAAAGAGAATTGATACGTAAATATTTGAACGGACTTAGCCAAGGTCGCCGCGAAATCGTCGAAAGGTTAAGATAAAATGGTTTGCGTCGTTCAAATAATAAATCGACGTGCAATAATCGCTTGTTTGAGCTCGTAAAGCATGTTGTCACATACAAGTCACACAGTATACGTGTCGGGAAGATCCGAGCGGAAATTTTCCAAGTCTCCTCGAGAGCCGAAGCTGTTCTTCGGGACTTTACATTGCCAATGGGCCTCGGCTCCGGTTCCATTAGCATCCCAAAAGTCGAGTGACCAAGATCGTCGAAAAAGATGAAAGGGACCCTGTTCCCGTGGCATAAAGGAAAGAATTCGGTAATCGTCATTTGTCATGCCGGTCATGATAACCACCGGCTTTCCCATACCGAGAGGCGTACGGTCATGCGTCGACTATACCCGAAATCAGCCGTGGGCATCGTTTGCTTCCTCTCTAAAAGTTCAACGTTCCCCTCGGTTCCGAGGCGTTCTATCTGGCCATCTTTGTTTTGTAAGGAGAAGCTGCTCGACGATATTCCGTACGACGGTTGCATTTTAATTAAGAACTGATGCCATCTCCAGTGTGTTTCGGGTTTTCAGAGGGAAAAAAGAAATAAAATATAAAAGGTTTAACAAAGCCCCGCGCCGCGACGAGCCGAAAGAAACTTTCCTTGCGTTCTGTGGACAAGTTACGGCCTCGTCCAAGTCATACGCAGATACTTGAACTTCGGCCCTGCTGCCCGGAAATTGTTTGCTAAACCGTGAACTGCGAACTTTTATTCGAACCGGTCCTATTGCTTGGTCAACGAATTCGTAAACGATTTTCTTTTCGTTTCTTTTCTTCTCTTTCTGACAGCTACAGTAATTCAATTATTATTTATTTACTGCTTTAAACCAAGTATGGTTTATGTAGCATATACAACACACGAACATATTAATATATTACATAATAGCTTAATGCGCAACTTAAGGGCTCCGGATTAGTCTGACTTTTTAATTAATAATTTCCATTCACAGCCTTCAGACACAGACTTAAGATCCGTCTTGGTCTTGTCAGACAAAATATAAAGTTTTGTTATTTTTAATTTCGAGAAGGTTGTAATTAGTAGCATAACGAAATGTTGGTTTTTCCAGCGTTTTAATCACGCTAAAAGAGTCAGTCCTTACTGAAAGTTTAATCAGAAAGTTTATACCTTTATGTGAACTGATGATATCTAGTGCACGATTAATAGCACAACACTCCTCAGTGAAAACTGATGTTCTTATATCTAGGCTAATTGTTTGTGCTATACCTAATTGCGGGCAATATATCGCAGCACCTACTGACAGAGAGTTTTTCACTTCAGCAATAATTCAATTATTGTTATTTGCGAAAATATTGCACAAGTACATATATTTTCACTCACTTTTAGTTTCATTCATTTCTATCGTTTCGATAAAACAATTAAAAAAGGGGTTACAATGATTTTTCACCCTGAAATTCATTCACTATAAATCAGAAGATAATGACAGGAATAATTTTGGTCAGCTGGGTCGTTAACGAATTTGATGGAACCGAAGCAACGGAACGTAAAATTTTATGCAAATCGTGATCTATCGTAAATGGAAGAATTTCGTCTGGCTTGTCGGTCGCGAATACGGGAGTTACCGGGCAAGATAACCCGAACGCGATTGAAAGCGTCCTCCACACGAGGAATCGCGTCGAAGCAGAGCCGAGCAGAGCAGAGCAGAGCAGAGCGTTGAATCGAACGAAGACGAAGCTTCGCTGCGCCTCGTTACCGAGTCGCAATTAAAAGAATCGCTTCTATCCCTTCTTTAAAAGTCAATAGCAGAGCAAATCCGGACCCGGCGTAAAGAAACCTTTCGGTTCGAGAAGCCTCTTTACGACGGCCGGTTGATCTTCCACGTTATTCCCGTGGCACCGGTGCTTTCATAAACGACAAATTTCCTTGAAGCCCCGTGTAAAGGGTTTTTTTTTCTTCTCCCACCCCTCTCCACTACTATATATATATATATCTCTCTCTCTCTCTTTCTTCCGCCTCTTGTCATTATCAAAGTCTGCGTCGTTTACGGGGGATGAAAGAAGCTCTTCGAAGGTAAACTCGAAAAGCGATTCCGACAGAGAAAGACAGGGGCAACTGGTGCACGCTGACAAAAGTAAACGAGCCGCGGAGTGGAAAGGAAAATCCTCGACTCAAAAATTTCCCTGTTCCACTCACCGGCTACGTAACTCTCTCTCTCTCTCTCGCTCTCGCTCGCACGGTTATTCGGCCGAGTGCCACTCGACGTTCAATTTTACGTGAACGCAGGCAGGCACACCGTGATGGCTCTCGCCGGTTCTTTTTGTCCGCCGATAAACAGATTCCTAGGTATCCGTAATCGTACTTCGGAAAGCGCGGCGGAGTAACGGGCGCCGCCACGCCGAAGGAGACCTCTGGAACCTTGCAGCAGCCGGAGCCGGTCCGGAGTGAAACCGAGTCGGGACGAGTCACGCCTGTTCAGATTTTTCCTTGCGGAGGAGTTAGTCAGTTTCGAACTGAAACTAATACCGATGACGACGGTAGTTGCGGAGAAAAGGGACGAGCCGCGACACCCGAGACTGAGGGAGACGGAACAGCGGATCTAAAGTGGCGGTCGTGAAGGAGAAAGAGGAAGGCTACGACCCGACATGTATACGGGGTGTCCCGAACGGAGGCGATCACTTTTGCCCGTCGAAATCACTAGGAAATTCAAGTCTCTTTTTTGCTTGTTGGATCATCCTTCGCTTACGGTTAATAATCCACCATTTTTCTTGGATCCGTGAGAACACGTTCATTTCTGCACATTGTACGTCTTAAGGGCCCCGTCTTCGTAGACGATGACCGATAAGGTAGAGTGACTACATTACCGACAAAAAATGGTTTACGTGCTTCAAGTTTTCGTCCTTAAGGGGGCCGGCATGGTTTGAAATCCATATACGTATGCAAGTGTCAAAACCTTTTCAAACTACCGCTACAATTTTGCAATAAGCAGTCTAGAAGTGGTCAATTGTGTTTCCTAAAAGTCCAATCTACGTCTGTATAGAGCCCAAATTGCGAATTTCTACCTCATCGTGGAGTAATTTGTAATATTCGGCAGAAAATTCGAATTCTGAAGCAAGTATGACGTCACAAGATGGCTGCCGCTGAGAGATTCTCTTAATTTCGAGAGATTTAGTGTTCGTATCGAAAAAAAGGCTCTATACAGACGTAGCAAAGACATGTACAAACACGGTGGTATGCATTTTTAATTGATTACTTACTTATATAAGACGTAAAATGTCTAGAAAAAAAGGCATAGCGTAACATAACGTGACAGTCAAGGCCAAATGCCTGCCGGCCCCCTTAAATAAGAATATTTTGTCGCTGGTAAAGGGCTCGTTCGAAAGAGAATCTAGTGCGCGCTGGTCAGGAGCTGCCGAGATTATGCCAAAGTAGGCCAAAAGTTGATAATGTGTTGAATGACGTAATGTATCAAGCATAAAGTGTTCTTCTTTAATCGATCAAAATTGATCGACATCTTAACTGAACGATCTAGTCGGTTCTTTGCAATTGCAACGAGCCACAACTAAATCGTTAAGCACAACATATTTACATTTGCAGCCAACAATTATAAAACTACCTTTGCACTCGAAGAAATGTCACGTGTACATCAAACGACTCTCACCGAATCTCGCCGAGAAACCAGAAATAACCTCTCCGAACGCCCGCATTAAATCGCAATCGAATTCAAAACAAAAAAGAGTGCGCCGGCTAAAAGCGAGGCTGGATTAAACGAAGTGTCCCATTCAGTCCAAAAACAACGTAACCCCCAAAACTACCCGCTATCCTTTCACCGATCCCGCAGCGATCAAGCACCGGAAAACGCGCTACCCAAACACACAACACAACAGCCAAACCCAAAACAAAAAAGAAAAAACAAGGAAAAAAGAACCCCATAGTTCCGAGGACGCAAGAGCCGAAAAAAGAGGAAGAGGAACGAGAAGAGGAAAACATTTTGGAAAACGCGAGAATTGGATAAGGGCCGTTAGATAGGACACCCTGTATACCCACGTAATACCGCAGAAAGTCTGTATCGTGTATAAAGCCAGCCCAGGGAGAAAGAGGAAGAGGAGAGATGAAAAGAGAGCCGTAGGAGGGGGAGGGGGGAGGGAGAGAAAGAGGTGAGAAAAAGGGAGAGAGAGAGAATCCGGTGGTAGGGATGAAGACTCGGTGTAGGGGAGTATAGGTGGATGGGAACGAGGGGGGAATAGAGGGGGCTGAGTGGGAGGAGGGGGAGAGAGAGGGAGAGAGCAGACTATGCCCGATAAAAAGCCCTGATTCCCACGAGCGTGGATAGCCTACGATGAAAACCTCTCAGCTCGCCGACCACGGCACGGCATTAGAACGTCCACGAAGTACCATGTCGGATTTTTCGTCCGCAGATACTATACCCAAGCCTGCAACGGGGAGACGAGCCAGCAGGCATGCACGTAACGATTCGTTCTCATTGTACGTGTTTACTAGGCTATGATTATGTAATCACCGGCAGCTCCTACGATTCGAGGCATTGTACCGGGGGAGTCTATTGTCTTCGACGCCCGGAAAGTTCCAAGCCCGAAAACGTTCTCCCTTTTTCCCCTGTGGCGCCTCTTCAGCAACGATACCCACCTCTCGCTCTCTACACCCCCTACTCCCCCATCCTTGACGAATTGGCTTCTCGCGGAATTGATCACGGACAAACGATCGGCGAACCGTGCCTATAGTTCGTCCGGTGAATAACGTTCGGTGACGGAAGACACTTTTCAAGGTTACTCGGGAGTTCCGAGATCGTTTACCCTCGCGTGAACGATGCTTTCGGAGATTTCGTGGCTGGCGTGGTTAAGGTCATTTCAATCGTAATGTATCAATATTTTTATGTATCTCTACCAGGTCAACATTGATCTTCTTGTTTGTCCTGATAGTATTAGCTTGGTTGGAATTTTTAAACCTACTTCTTCGAGATCAACGTTGACCTTCTAATTTGACCCTAATACAAGTGGATGAGGTTGAACTGGGTAGTAGGACACTGGAGTTCATCTTTCTGGAATTTTTGAACCTGCTTCTTTCAGGTTTATGCAAAATAGTCGCATGAGACAGGGGCTAAAGCTGGTCCGACAAACATGTATCTTGACTCTTATTAATTTTAGTAAATTCCTGATGACAAAAAATGCTAGAAATGTGTAATAGTATACCATCTTCCCAAACGTCTGCGGTCAAAGTGGCGGCAGGGGAATATTGATTTTTAAATGAAATTAACGAACAAATTATACAGTACTATCTAAAGAAAAGTATTTTTCGCAGATCGTAGATTCTGAAGAACTAGAAAGAAGCTACTTGTGTAACTTTGAAAGTTAATACCAGAGTGTAGAGAAGTAATAGAACTTACAACAAATTTTCTGCAGCGGTAGTAGTGGTGGTGGCAGTGTAATTTTCTTTATTTCCCTTCCGGGGTACAAAGTTTCTTCTTTATACACTGCCTATCCACCTGGCAAACTATGTCCACGCCGTTACTATCATGCTGTAGCCTACTACTGTATGTATACTACGGCTATAGCTTCGCTATAAACTTAGAAATACTATTGCTGTGGTATTTACATGTTTTAGTCGCTAAAAACAATGTTGTTAGATCTAATAATGAACGAAACCACCTATGTATTTAGAAAATTTCTACGTATATACGAGTTGTAGATATTCTCCAGAAAACGATTCCATAAATAGTACTCCCTCTGTCTCATAATAATAATAGCAAGTGAATATTACTAAACAATCAGTATGAAAGAAAGTCTATTCTCAATGTGGTTCACTAGTCTGGTCCAATTTTCAAAAAAATCATTAGTTTCTCAAGGGTGTCAACTTTTGTCCTCGACTGTAGCACGAAGATCTTCGATCTAGCTATGTATCATTCCGAGCGATTCCGATGTTTCCGAGCGAAAAATCGGCAAAGAGCTCGAAAACATCTCCGACAATGGGATCCATTCTGGCCACTTGAAAACCTACTATGAAAAAGTTTCTGTCGATGACTCGAAGTGCTTCATTTATAGAATAAAAAGTGTCGGAGGATTCCCGGTAGAACCGAGACTTATCTTCCCGTAGGAAACGAGCCGACGACGGGACGTCCCCTTTCCAATTTAAATATCAATTGCGTCGAGTGAACTCCGAATGAACGCAGCGGATTAAACGAACCGAGAAGTCAGGTGAAAGGTTGAAATACAAATGGATGCGTTTGAGAACGGCCGACAAGCTGAAAGGGTCGGCGTGATTGCTCGTGTTCGACGGAAGAAACGCGAAACAGTTTATTCACGGGGTCCCGGTCGGCCCGGCCGCGTGTATTTTCTTTAGATCGAGGAGCAACGCGCCGCACCGCGCCATTCCTCTCCGGAGGATGCATTATTTCTCATTGGGACGCGGGATCGATAGTGTTCGTCTCTCGTTCGTGTATGGATACGGTACCGGTGTGCGAGATACAGTCGCCGAACATTGCGATACACAACGCGTTGAGACTGATTGTCCCTCGGTCGACTGAACAGTGAACAGCCTTTGTCACCGCAAGCTCTTTGCCAGGCAAGGCCTCTCGCGACGACGCGGAATCTCAGCCGCGGCAAACCGAAAACCCGAGAGTAATCGAGAGTCCCGTATTTCCGCGACGCCACACTGTTCTAACGGTCTGATAACTGGCCTAATTGTCCGCGAAACCCGGCGGCCAGGTCTCATTTTATTCAATTGTTTCACGTGGCACGTGACCGGCCACCGGGATACCCGCAACAAGCGTTAGATGCTAATCCTACGGGAACGAGCTGCTCAACTTTTTGTTTGCTCATTTTTTTACTCCACGGTTTCTACAATTCATTTTCTATAATTCATTTTAATGTCTCGATACCGATAACAGAAGAACAGAATTTCCTGGGCCTTAAAGCTGCCTGATATGAAGAAGATATGCAATTCATATTTTTATGTTTATATTATATTATAGTTTCACATTTAAAACTAATTACTAGGAACTACCCAACCTAGGAAATAAGTTTGCGAGCTGTTCCATTGCAGAAAAAGTTTCGGGAACCCCGGGTTAAATAAATCCGTTTGATTTTATTTAATTCTCGAGGGGACGTCGAGTCGGTGGGTTTCAACTCTGCGGAAATTGCAAATATGTGTAGCTAACACGAATTTTTCGTAAAATTGCATTCAGATTACCTTCTGGTCGATGGTAAACCGAGAATTCCGGACAGGGTCGGAAACTAGTCTGACCCGAACTCGTATCCTAACCGATGTTACGGATTAAAGGGTCTAAGGGAAAATAATCGATCGTAACGGGATGCGGAGGAACCGCAAAAAGAGAAAAAAAAAGAATGAGCATCGGATGCATCGGCGTTCGAGTTCCGGCACCGAAAGAAATCCGGTGCCGTGATTACTAGCAGACAGAATCGAGGAATTGGAATCACGCTTGAACACGGTAGGTCCGTTCTTTCTAATCCGCGACGAGACAAGAACCGGTCGATAAACGCGCTATATATCAGGGGCTCGAGCGCGACTGGGATGAGAAAAGCTGAAAGGGCCGAAGGAGAGCAGGGGCTAGATCTGCAAGCGTTTGCCCCATTTAACCCTTTCCCAGGAAACTTTTTCATATTTCGCATACGCACGTCAAATTTGGAGACGTCTCTGCTCGCGTCATGTTGGAGGACAGCAACCTGATGTACGGAAAATTCAGGGAAATCCTCGCCCGCTATCTTCGAATCTCTTACAGTCGCAGCCTTTCACGTTTTACACGCAACGGGTCGGATTAAAAAAGGGGATTGTTTGAAACTTCGAAATGTTTAGCATCGCGGAAATACATCATTAGACTGCAGATTTTATGCTTTTATTTACGAAAATATAAAACACTAGGTTTACGGAGCACCAGAAGTGACTATTCTGCATTACTTTGTAAAAGAACGTGCTACCCAGATTTTTAGCAATATTCTTAAAATAATATATACCCAAGGAAATAAATTTTCTAAATAATTTCTCATGTATGCATTCTTAGAATATTTTCCCGTAAACCTAGTGTTAACACTAAACCTACCAAGCATTAGTCAAAATGGCAACCCTAAATTTAAAATAATAAATGCTTGGACAAGGAAATTACCACTATTTCCCATGAATGAATTTTTATAGTTTCAATTATTGTGAAATATAGAACCGGTCATTTTGACCGTGGTAGGTTTAGCGTTGAAAGAGGAAACGCATATTTATTTAACTTCGGTTTCCAACAATTGACAATTTTCATTTTGAAAGTCCGCAGTTTGGTAATCATAAACCTATTTACGGTTGTTCGTTTGGTAAGTTCCATCAAAACGCATTAAATAATTACCAACTTTGGATAATTCAACAATCCACACAAGGGCCATTGTTCGACCCTGTTAGGAGCTAAACAGCCAAAGGATCAAAATCGCCTGATAGATTGGACACTCGTAACAATCGAGCTCCATGATTCACAATTTCTCGTTCGTCATCGAGGGCGCAACCATGCTCGTGATACGTCCTTGCTGGATTGCAAGGTGTTTGCGGTGCGTGATACCATATAATTTGGTGGTCGCAATTCAAACGATCTTTTACGCGTTCGAGAAATTATGAAAGCGAGAAGGGGGAAAACAAGAAGGCGTTTCTGACACAGAGAGAGAGAGAGAGAGAGAGAGAGAGAGAGAGAGAGAGAGAGAGAAGTCGAGAGAAGAGGAAGAATTCGCGTAGCGATCGGTTGCAACAGCCAGCAGCCTGGCTGGGGGATTAAGGAAAAAGGAAACGGCCGAAGGGAATAAAAAATATCATTTCTCGAGCGTTATTCCAATTCCTCGAGTGCGTCTCTCTGCCGGTAATCACTGCGCCGGATTTCTTTTGTGGATTTCTTTCTCTGTCGGGGAACATCCGAGAGGAAGATACCACTCGTTCCTTTTATATCTGCCTTTACTATCGCGTTACAATCAATCGCTTTGTCTCGTCGAGTTGTAGTCCCTTTAAGCTGATACTCGAGTAACAATATACTTGTGCAGAATGTTCCGTGAAATCGATGCACGACAGTTACCCGGCTTCGGCGGATAAAATAAAGGACGATACGACCGTCGTCGTCGTCGTCGTCGTCGTCGCAAGCGAATCCGAAAGCTTCGCAACGGCCAGCCCAAGACAAAGAGCGCGTTAAACTGAAAGCTTCGCCGTGGAGAATATTCTCCACGGTGAAACGGAGGAAAATTGACATGGTTCGAGGAAGATTTGCACGGTGGCAGCGGCGGCTACGCGTGTGTCGAGTTTAGACGCCTTTCAAGAGGGAAGATTCAGAAAGAAATTTCGTTTCTTCTCTTTGTTCAGCGATTTCAATCCGTTCTATTTCCGTTCTAGGAAGCAGAAAATTTTTACGACACCCCCTGTATAGAACGCTAAGAAGAAAGGAGGTATTCGAGCACGTTGTTACTATAATAAAGAACACGATCGTTATGCGTGTAATTCAACAAAATTTCCCGCGCTGAAATTCGATTGCCAAGTGCATCAAGGAGAATTAATAATACACGTTCTTCGATCGAAGACAAAGATGAAAAGATAACTTTTGTAACAAGAACAATTCGGCGCCGGAGCTCATCAGAATGCTTAACAACCGTGTTCTACTCGGCATACTTGAACAGAGATTTTACTTTAAAAGGAAGTTCAGCCCCATCCCTTCCGTCGCTAGACAAAAAACGTTGTAATTAAAGCGTAAGGAACGAGAAGAGCTGGTCTAGCTGATTTTAATATCAAATTTGATAAGTCACTCGCAAAGGGGCTGCATACCTCAGAAGGAGAGACTTCGCCTCGGGAGACTCAAAGTAAACCAACTCTCTCTCCCTCTCTCTCTCTCTCTCTCTGTCTCTCTGTCTCTTGCTCTCGTTCTTCTCTATCCGGCGAAAGACAATGACCCCTCGCCAAAGGCTGACCAAAGTCGATTGTTCGAATCTCACTTCGCCGAGGAAAATCCAAGAATTATGTTAACTGTAAGTGGAATTATCTTCCAATGAATTTATAGAGGCGGGCTTAATTCCCAGCATCAGCTTAACTCGCGGCGACGGGAAAATTAGATAGAAGAAGACAGCCCTTCCATAATTTAATGCGAGGAACTGCGTTTACTCCTGCGATGCTTTAATTTAAACCACTCGGCTCCGCTCCGGGAAAGGAAAATTGAGGTTCGTTGAGAAATCGAGATTACCGGCTAACCGTTCGCTATAATGGAACCCCGGCCATCGTTAATTATTTATTGTATAAGCCCGAGCCAACTATTCCAAGTATTATTTCCAATCGTTTCCTGCTCGACAGACTGTTTTAGACTTCGAGATTTATTTCCATGGTTCCTGCGAGTATGCAAATTCTGATCGAAATAGGAGAAATGCGTGTACTGTTAATTAAATTGTGGATCCTTAAAGGATATAGTATTAGGTTCATGCGAAGATAGAAATATCGAAGTTACTTCAATATTAACCTCTTTCCGTGACCCTAACTTCCAAGTAAACAGACCCAAGTGATGCTAGAAAACAGTTGCAATACTAGTCGAAATGTAAATATCGTTAGGGACCCAATTACTATTAAAAATATTAAAAAAGATATTAAATTATAAAATTGTTTTCATTAAAATCAGTTAATATATACGTTATATAGCCCTTTTTTAATATTCATTATGCTTTAAAAATAAGAATAATATATGCACAGCAATTGGGTCCCTTATCCTACCTGTGATATAGTTACTTGTAAATCATTCCACGAGTCAGACTCGTGATGTTTACGTTTGAGTGAAAATCTGCATCACGAATCAGACTCGTTAAATTACGGTAAGGGGTCAAGAAATAAAACATTCACTTCTCTAGAAGATGTACTGGATTTCTATAAGAAGGGGATTGAAAATTTGCAGGAAAGATGACAAACTGTCCTCGACAATGATGGAGATTATATAATAAATTAAGTTTGTTTCGGATTTCAAAATAATTGATTACTTATGAGTCCCCCAAATATAAAGAGCACAAGATAGCACAATCTGAGACAGAGCCTGTACATCGAAAAGATTATTACTAAATTTCGAATATCAGAAGCTCAATCGTTTACATTCAACTGAAAGGTTTAAAAAAAAAAAGAAAAAAGAAAATAGAACAAAGGATAAGCAAGTGAAACGACGGTCGAATATTAACGCGTTAATAAAACCTAGAGGAAGGAAGAGTCCCATTATCATCGGGTTTCCCAGTGCAACAAGAAATACCTCGATAGCCGGAGATAAATACAGCAGGCAACCGTACTTCGCACGTGTCGTAACTGCGTTTGTGCTTTACAGAGAGAGAATTATCCTGGGTCTTTTCCGGTGACGCAATCCGGTTAAGTTTCGAAACTAGATAAACTGCACTTTCAGCGAGCATTAAATGATGTGAGAATTTATTTTTAACCGCTTACGGGGACGGGAAAGAAGCGGAAAATGAAATAAGACCGTCCGTCACGGGCTCTATCCGTGCGCGTTCGCTTTACCGGGGCTCATTATGAAATGAATTAAAAATACAATTCAATTTTAATCCGCTCAGGTACTCCTTCAATATTCGTCTTCTATTTTTCTTTTTTTTTCTTTTGGTCCGCCTCGGTCGAAAATAATCTGATTAAAGTGGCTTTTGGGTGGGGGTGGCGGCTCGGTATAATTCGTGTATTAATAAATTTGCATTAATTACGCGGAGGCCGAATTTATTATCGAAATGCGATTGCCATAAATACGGAAATTCCGGCCGGTCTGTTGCGAACGCGACCGCCATTTTTGTGGCCAGGATATATCGAATTGGCCGGGAGTGGGCGACATTTACGCTTTCGTAACATTTCATAAAACGATATTTATAAGCCTCGTAAATTTCAGTCAATTATTTCAGATTTTTTCATTTTCCTTCTTCCGGGTACGTTAAAAAAAAAAAAAAACAATTCCTCGCGAGAAGTGGATGGCGAGAGTACTATAACGTGACACAATATAACGAGCATAACTCGTTTGTTTCCATTCGTCAAATTTCTGTATGAGACGAAAAGGGGAGGGGACAGCCAATCATCAGATTCTCACGGTGTGTGTTTAGCCGTCTTGTAATGACCATAAATATAATTAGAACGGTTCAATGCAGCAGTTTCAACGGCATTGTTTATCAATACAATTAGCGTGCTCGGTCTCGAGCTCGGATTCGAACAGTACTCCACGCGAACAAGATAAACTGAAAAACACGATTATCCACGGTGTTATTACAACCGAGCACGATTAACGGATATTATAATGGACAGGCTACTGCCGTAGGATATTACTCGACCTGTTTATACAATTCCAGGATCCGCTAACGAGCCGCGAGCGGTGTATTAACAATACTTTACATTTAAATCATTTCTCGTGGTTAATGGAAATTTATGACTGTCTCATAAATATCGAGGGCCCCGAATGGATCATGACGGAGAGTGCCATTAAAAATTCTCCCAGACCTCATCGAACCGTTTCATGGATTTTATTAAATATCTCCTCGTTTCGGTCTGCACGAAATCCTCGAGTATTGAGCCAAACGCGATTGATTGGACGTCAAAGGTATTTCATCGCATTCAAGAAACACCACCGGAAAATATAATCTACCCTTCGGGTGTATTCTATTCCGTTCTGCGGGCCGAGCGATTAAAGGGATGTTCTCTTGATAATACGGATTCATTCGATCCGTAATATTCGGTTGTGAAATAAATTCGATCGCGTGTCTTTAAGCGAAAAGAACTTCTCGTCTATAAGTCATAAGTATGACTACTAACCCTGATCACTACTGATAGTGACAAGAAGACCGAGAAGATGTCTTTCTCCGATACAATGTTTCGAATGAATTCACTGTATATGTCCCAAAATGCCTAGCCGATAAAAGTCCCAGAACTATCGCCACAAGAAGCTCGAGAGACCTCGATCGCGGGGACCAAAGAATAGTATCTCCTGGCCGATATATGTCCATGGGTTGACCCGTGTTTTGGACATATATCGAGTAAACGCTGTATTTATCTCGCATTCGAGGAACACGCGTGTAGTTTATGGTATTTAGTTTATGCCTACTTATGTCGTTTTTTTTCAACGACTACAATGACATTGGATATCATAGAAAATGTTTGGTACTGCTGCAAGCGTTAACAAACAAAATAGGTATAACGTTACTAGGGTATTTAGCGAGATCTAATGTTACAAAGATGTCACTGGAATATTACGTGCAGCATTTCTCTTTTGCAAGATGTGGCTACGTACACTCGGTCGAGACTCTTACCGTGTGTGTTTTTCGTCATAAAGCCGCGGAGATATTTTTCATCTCGACGAGACAAATCGCGAGATAAGGTTCATACCGTCGACCATGACGGCATATATGTAAAACGATAGTGATCCGTATTCGCAGAAATTCCATCGAACGTGACTGATATAGGTGATTAATAGCGAGAACGTATCTCGGATCTGCAAACAATCCGTGACGTTGCTCCCGGCGTTTTCCTTGATGCTTTGTCGGCAATTTCAAAATGGAACCTGACGATTCTCAGGCTTATTCTACGAAAAGTACAGCGTATTACCGTCTTCAAATCCTGCGTAGCGAATTCAATTCTTTTCCACTTTTCTCACAAAATGAGAAATCGTCCGACTTAATTGAAAAGATACGGAAGCTACATTTATTTCTGCTCTTTATAATCTTATACTTTTGCATCTGATCTATACTTATTATTGTGGTAAAACCGTGGTTTAATTATATGTAATGGGCGATCGTGTTACGATAATCGTATAACGATCGTTTAATTATAATTCGAAATTGCATCTTCTCTTTTGTAACGTAACGTTTATAATTCTAATCGAAATGTATCGGTAACAAGTTTCCAGTTTCCAATTTGCATACACGGTTCACAGTAGGGACAACCGGATGCTTCATTCGATAGACCGTTTCTAATAAGGCAATCTCATTATTATATTATGTAAATCCTCTTCCTTCAGTTGATTGGACCAGACCAGCGTAATGCACGCGTGTACTGGTATCTCGAAGTATCCTCGAATTGTTTTGGCAGTGGTAGCCATTGCTATCCCTGTGCACTGTCGTTAACGTGGAACGCGAAAATACAAGCATAAACAACAGAAAGTTAAATCCCTTCTTCTCATGACTAGCAATAGATAAAATGAACAGAAGATACGCGATCAGTAATTTGCAACGACACAGTGGAACAGGAGGCGGTTCGAGCATCACATAAATTATAATACATTACATCACAAAACCGCAACCGCTTTATAAATTGACTTTCCTCGTTTCTGTCGCATTAGAGATGTAGCATAATCAATATCGTGGTACATAACGAGAACAAAAAAAAAAAAAGAAAAAACGTACGCTATCTTCGAAGGACCTCTCTCCAGGCAAAGAGCATCGATCCACTTTACGATGCTAAGGGTTAAACTGTCTGCGGACAAAAACATATTCGCCGTATATACGGGGAATAGGAATTGCAAAGTAAAACTCTTTAATTGCAGCGGGTTGTCCGCCGTAACGAATAGGGGAGACATTTTGCCCGGTAATATTACAAATTGCATGACATGTCGAACGAATAAAACGGTTCTCGGTGAATTATTCAAAACCATCGGGAAACTACCGGTGGGATGTAGTCGATACAAAATTATTCCTCGCGGAAGATATTCTCTTTGTTCCCTCCACTTTGTTTTCCATCCGACCGAGGGAAATTCGATTTTACATTAGCTGTTCGACCCCTTCCCCCTCCCTTTTGCTTCCACGAGCTGTTGTCCCTTTTTCTTTTTCTCGTTCGTAAGTATGTGTGTGTGTGTGTCACTCTGTATTCTGTTACGTCGTAAATAATAAGAAGGAAGGGTATGAAATTCCGAAAGGCCACGTGCGTCCAACGATTCCGTCGTCCGAACGTTGCGTGCCCATTATATATGGTTTTTGTTTAACATAAGAACCCAATAAGCCACCGCGGTCTCGTCCCGATTTTCGGTTGTTCGCATGCGGAATCGCATCCGCGGATGATAGAACTGGGAATGTTCTGCTTGCGACGCATGTTTTCCTTTTCCCTTGAAATTTCATTCCATTCGAGCGAGTATGGATTCTATAGAAATTGCCATCTCGGAATTACATGCCTCCTTCTCGCGAAAATGCGGTTCGCTGTACTCGAGTTGCTTGCGACGCATAAACCGAGTTTCTGGGCATTTACGGCGTACAAAAATTCACCGGAATCTTTTTGAATAGAAAGCATTCGGTTGTTACGTATGAAACGATTTTCTTTTTTCTTAATTCTAGCTTTCACGAGAAAATTATTTCGCGATGTAATATTCCCTATGTTCGGTGTACAAATTCGTGGCTCATTCAAAATATATTCGTATCTTACAAATCTCCATCATTTTTTTGGGGCGCTTGCGGATAACCGAGGGGTCCGATAAGAGATTGAATTTAAAAGAAAGTTACAACTGATTAAACTGATTAATTCTGAATTAATTTGTACACCTAATATACTTTCCCTTTTAACGTTTACGGGCCACTGAATATTCTACATTACTTTATAAAAATAACGGAAATCTATCTATCCATTTCTGTTGCAATATAAACCCAAGGAAATCAATTTGTTGGATAATTCGTGTATTTTTACAATTTCGATAATTGTGAATTAAGAATACTAGTACCCGTCATTTTCACGGGTCCCGTACCTAGTGTCAAAATAATTCTTTTGCGTCGCACTCACCATTTGTCTGGAGGACGTAAAGTCATCGGAAAACTTGTAATTCTGAAACTTGTAATCAACGTTGATCTCGAAGAAACAGGTTTAAAAATATATAAAAGAAAATCTTCGTAAAGTTTCGCTGTTAAGTGGCAGAAGGTTTACCCGTGCGCATTGAATTTTGTATATTGAACTTATGAAAACAAACTGAGGATGCACATGTGACAGACTTGTTTGTGTGTTCACATGTTGCCAGATGATTTGCTATAGTTTGTATATTAATATATAGTTGTATATTTTACAATCTGTTTACGAAACGAGAAGGACAATATTTGTCCCGATTTTCCAGAAAATGACTTATCTATATTTAATTACTAGTTTTATTTCATTAACCTGCATAAACATGTGAAAATCTACTTATGACATATTATCTATGAGTCGTCTGTTCCATATGAATGATCTCAATTACCATTCTTAATCTCACAGCCAGACGGTAAAACGGTCTGTCTA
Organism: Halictus quadricinctus; assembly: GCA_028454245.1. NCBI lineage: Eukaryota > Metazoa > Arthropoda > Insecta > Hymenoptera > Halictidae > Halictus > Halictus quadricinctus. The sequence continues at coordinate 5,612,393 of CM052112.1, forward strand.
CAATTAGTCGTTCCGTGATAAAATGAGACGACTGAAATTTGTAGTCGGCGATTCTTATCATTTGCCACGTTTAAATCCTCGAAGCTGCGAAGGATTCAGCCGACGACCGAGCACGTTCCTTCGTCAAAATGAATTATGTTAATATCCCCGGGCAGGTTTGAATCACGCGTTCGCAGCTGGACCTTGTCTTACATCGCCGGCGGACGAAGTGGATGCGGACAGGATTAAAACATCGTCCACGGGAAACACGAATATGCATTTTTTCTCGTATTAACCGTAAAGGATGGTAGACACAAACGTGTCTGGCCCGGCCGTAATTCATTTTATATTTCCTCTGTTTCCTGTTAACCACCGCGCGTGCACACGCACACACGCGCGTGCCACGGTCCCGGCCACGTAATTGTGCAAAGTTTGCGTCTGTGCTCGTGATTCGCGAAAGTATAAACGAATTTTCTCCGGTCTTGAATTTTTGCCATTTTTTTTCTGAACAATCTCGTCCAGTGCTTCGCGACGCTTCGAGGGTTTGTTTCGAATCTCTATTTCCGGCCCGAAAGAATTGCCTCATCCGCGTTGTCTCGGAGTGTTTTTTTTTGCGATTTAAATGTCAGCGCGCAATTAAATTGCCGTTAAATTGAAAGCGATTTGAAAAATCGTAATGCAGTAGTGCCTCGATACATGTGAGAAAGATGTGCACGATATTTGTAACACGATACGGGATTATCGACGGTACAATAATGAATCCGGCGCTTTAATGTAATTTTGTCTTTTCAATTATATTCTCTTTCACCCTTTGCACTTGAAGCCATTTTAACTCTGAAACGAAATATTTCCCTTCTATATATATATTTTTTCGTGGTATACATACGAAAATGGTGGAATTTACTCGTACGGTACTGAAATGTTTAGTAATTTATTAAATACAAGCAAATTTAATAATGCAGACATTTTTAGTGGCGCCTTACAGTCGCCATTCGAGTGCCAAGGGTTAATTATGTTTGCCGAGCACCAAAGCAACTAGCACGTTTTATAGGAACGTCAATTTATCTAGACCTTTCGCTACATTCATTATAATAGATGCTTGAACTGAAAGTCTTAATAATTGAAAAATAAAGAGACCGGTCATTTGATCGGCACTTGTATTAGGAATAAAATTCATTTCCAGATCTACCGAAGAACGTGATTTTTTATATGAAGAGACCATTATCAAAGTTCAATTTCGCCCGCTGAATCGTCGAAACATTACACGGCGGTGCGCTACGCAGTTCCATCGTTAAATTTTTTATCTCGTAAGAGGGTGGGGAGGGGGAGGAGGGAGGGATCGCCTAATCCCGATTTTACCGTGAAAGTCTGCGAAATAATTCAGCCTCGTTCCCATCGATCGTGTCCCGGCGTCGGATCGTCGATTCCTTGTCGCGGGCTCGTAGATTTTCCAGGATTTCGTAACCCGACAACTGGAGCTGCCGCACACATGACGCAATCCTCGAGAGCGTAGGATGTGCCGGTTTGCGCGCGATCGTGCGAGCGTGTATGCGAACGGTGCGTGTTTTAACCGCAGCGCACGCGTGTGTATCCACACACTATCCACGTATTTCCGCCCGCATCCGCGCGCAAACTGAAACGAGGTGTGCCCCGAATAACGGCACCGCTGTACGCCTGGAACACGCGCGGATATAAATAAGGTTTATGACGTCATCTCGAACACAGCAACGGAGAGAGACTCGAATCCGTTCCATCCGTTGTTCCAGTTCCTTTCCCGTTTCTCCCTCGCTTCCTATTCTTTGTTCCGTCACGTTCGCCCGTCGCTGCACGGGCTTCCGGTTTCGTCGGAATATTCCGAAACAGGCGTTTTAATTCCGCCACCGACATCAACCGAACGCGCGACAGCTACCCCTCTCCACCCCCGTGTTGCTACCCTGTCTCCTTAGTATTCCCGTCTCGCGAAAAATTGATTTCGTGCCGGCGATTTTCTCTTCGGCGTGCACCGGCTTTATTCTTCTTTTTCTTTTCTCTCATTTCTTTTTTCTCCTACGATTTTCGATCGGGTAGCCTGGGAAATTAATTCGAGGCTCTTTTTTTCCGATAAAGTCGCCTACTTTTGCCTGGAAGAAACGTGTGCCATCAGTTTCGATGGCTTGGTCTTCTCTTTTCAATGGTATTATCGGTAATAATCATTGAAACTCTAATCTCTGCTGGATTTGCTTCGATACGAAAGACCCACAGAACGAAAATCAGAATATTCAGAACGGTTCAGGAGGGATGGACTTTGTGCTGAACTGCTTTGCATCGATAGTTCCGAGAATACATTGGTTTGTTTGTATTTCTGAGCATTTCCGTCAAACACGTGTTCGCAACGTTTCAAACAGAGTTCCCGAGCTGCACGAGTTAACCGTCTAAAAATCGAGCTGATATAATAATTTTATATTCTAGCGTATTTTTCTTCAATCTTCCGAAGCGAAAAATGCACGAAGATCCGCAGTCTGGTAATTACAGTCGACGTGGGTGGTGCCAAAAGACATTCTCTTCGCGGCAGTCCAAATCGCCATTGATCCAGAGATAGTTTTATCACGATTGTTATTTTAAAATTTTCTCATTTCTACTTAGCCGACGCGATTACGCGAAATCTAATTTCCTACCGTCGCGGCGGCCATGGGGTATTCCCGTAAGTGAAACAAGTTTCGTTCTGTAATAGTGGCTGCGGATTATCAGGGGGAAAGGGAACTGATACGAGGTGATAAAAATTTCGATAGAGCGTTGCCAATCGGCACGCCTGGCTGCCAGTCGGCAATTTAGTCTGTAATTAAGATTAAACATTTTTAGCCACCTCGTGACCGATGACGTATCTTACGATCGCTTTAGTGTGACTCACTCGTTAAAACCTCAACAGTGTACGTACTAGGTGGGCTAATTAATTCGTGGCCCGTTTTTCACTGTCGGTTATTTATGAACGAGCGAAATGAGTCGGTCGACAGGCCAGCATCGATTCATAATTAAGAGACACCAATAGAGCGAGGATCACTTCGTACATTATCTAAACGCGCGAAATGTTATTCAGACAGATGATGTTGGCGCCAAGGCCACGCGACACCCAACACTGTGACAATAATATGAAGCACATGGCGAAGGCTAAATTATTAATGGACGCACGCGTTGATCGCAGGACGACGTAAGATCTGATTTACGCTCCGGCAGATGTAATCGGTGCACGCGTTCAGCAATGCGTTCAAATGATAATTAACGAGCACCTTCCCACTTGAAATAAATTAATACGGTATTCCGAGTAAACGGATTAAATCAACGCTTCAGCGAAATCTGCTGTTCTGGAGAAAAGTAATCTTTGCTTATATATTCTCAAAATATCTTGTTGGAAGAAAACGAGAAAATGATCGTGAAAATAAAGGCTTCAGGCTTTAAAATGAGTACAGCTTTTTTACGGAATTAGAACAGCTACTCGTCTGCCTCGTTGACTGACTCCAACATAGTTATCTCTTACACTGCGGTTGGAAATGTCATTACATACTGAACCGAACAGGGTGACCGAAAGATATGCTTCCTTGAAAGGGGCGATTCGTGAGGTGATTTGAAGTCACTTTTTCTTTTGTAAAAATGTTCTCCACGGCTTCGTTAAGGAGTTATTAACAAAAAACACTCTGCTTCACTCTGCTTCAAGTTTTTGGCTTTATTTCGCAGAGAATCAAGACACAATATAGCTCAATTTGTAGCTGGAGATAACTCATCCAATGGCATAAAAATGCTTGGATTCCACGGCACGCACATCGTCAATGTTTGGCCTACTTCTAACGCTTATATTACCAAAGATCTGCATAATCTCGGCATCTTCTGACCAGCGCGCACTAGATTGAACCTTCCTCTTTCGATTGAGCCCTTTACCAGCGACAAACTATTTTTATTTAAGGTTGAAAACTTGAGGCACGTAAAACCATTTTTTGTCGGTAATGTAGTCACTCTACCTTATCGCGAATCTTCGAAGACCGGGCTCGAAAAAGTTACTTCAAATCTGCTCAGGAATCACAGATTTCAAGAACATTAGCTATTTCAATATTTTTGGGACACCCTGTAGAGTAAGGTCCCTAGAGCATAGTAAAACGGTTGATGCATCTTACGTATATTTGTCTAATTTGAACACGAATTCGAATGCTATCAGTTCTACTGAATGTGAAAAAATAACTCGTGCGGACAATTTCTCGAAAAACCACCGGTCTGGATGTGTTCAAATGACGCTATGGGCTACAGAGGTTTGGAAAATCATGGTCGTTTTATATCATAGGCTTTTCTGTAAACGATCAAATACGTATTAGCGTAGATACGTGCTCCCGAGCAGGCGGAAACGGTGGACGCGATGGATTTGAGAGTATCCCTGTTAGTCGGATGATTCACGAGCATTGAATTCATGGAATTCGAGCACAGAGCTCTGTTTATTAGAGGAACATTCCAGCTGCTTGTGTACGTTACTTAACACAAGGCTGCTTGGCACTTAACAATAATTTACGGCGCAGGCCTCCTCGTACGCACAGCATCTGGCCTCCGATTCGGCTGTTACAGAAAAAGCTGGAGCAAGAAACTCAAGGGGAAAAAGGATTATTAATTCATTCGTTGAATGGAAATCGGATTCCGCGATGCGATACGTTTCGGGCGAATTCATTAGCGTCGTCGCGACTTCCGCTTCGTGTTTTCTCGGGAAAAGATTTATCCGTTGTGTTGGTAGACAAGAAATAAGCAGACTGATACATTACATAAAATTGTGAAAACGTCAAAAATGTTTAGAAATTCTATCCTACTGTTTGTCATACTAAATCATCATCATGCTAAAACGCAGGTTGTATCAACCACGGAACCGTCTCGATTGGCAATTTTTGCTTCATTACGTGTTGAAATTTTTCAAAAACGATATCTCACATTTTCTCACGTTCTACGTCGTTGTTTAAAAAAAAAAAAGAAAACGTGAAAAGGAAAATTGAATTCTCCAACAAATAACAACCGGAGCCACTCGCGTACCATGGAATTGTTAATCCCGCAACAGCGTAAATATTTTATTTACGTGACAGTCGGGTATTTTTTTTTCCGAACGAAGACACACCCATAAAACTTCGTATCGCGGATCAGTTTTCATTCCATCTCCGTTGGACGGGGATTACGATCTGGTTAACGATCGCCGGTTTACGCGCTTTTCGACGAGATTACCGTCCCGCGTCGTTTATGGCGGCGTAACCGGTTGCGATGCACTGACGATCAATTACAATGTACGCCATAAGAAATTATTACTTAAGAAATCGCTCGGCCATCAGTCCTCGTTAATGCTCGATTATCGTGATTTATTGCGTAGTTCAATTAACAGCGTTCAGCACGAATAATTAGATCGCGTCGCGGAGCCATTGACACTAGACTTCTTGTTATGTTATGGATTCCGCGCGACCATTATTGATAATTAATGGGGCCCTAATTCACGGTACCTAGAACAGCACTAAATTCCATTTAATCGAGATATCTTTGCTGCCGTTCCAGTGGCGATAATTACACTTTATTTTTCGGAAATCATTGCGAAATAAGATTTTTTTTTTTTTTGGTTTCACTTCAAGCTGATCGAGTGGAGAAGGAGCCCACAACAACACAAGGTTAAACTCTGCGGAGCCGGTACACGTTCGTTGCGTTTCACATTTTGCAACACGGTTGCACAAAGCCCGCGGTGAATCATCATCGCTTACGTTACCCCGAGTGTTAAAACGCTCATAAGCGGGGATCTACACTCTCGTTCGTCAGCTTCGAGGTGCGGAGAATGTCCACGGATTCCGCGACATTAGGATCACCCCGCGTGAACGTCTTTCAATACGTTATTTAGTCCTCGGGATCTGTTTGATCAGCGTGTATCCCCCGCAGCAACATAAAGCCGCCCTACGCAATCCCCGCGAATAAACATGTCACTTTTATTTGAACAACTCCGCGAGTCGCCGTAAGTCTCCGGGCAAAGCCAGATAAGTCTCGGTTCGAGGGGTCGAAGATTCCCCGGCAAACGGAGATCAAGAAAAATGCAAATTCAGCCGGGGCCGATCTCTCTCGACTGATCTGTCGTTTCCTTCGCATTATGCCGGGTCCACACCGGTCTACACAGTTGGCCAAGCGATCGCGAGTGTGTGGACACTGTTACGAACACCGCCGGCGAGTTTGTCGAGGAGCAATTTATTCAGATGGTACACATTAACCTTAACCTTCTCAATTTTATAAGGCAACACATAACAATTATTTTTAATGTTCAGTCGATTTTATATTAGAATGTGAAATGTATGACTTTTAATTGTCATTCCTTCGGGCCATGGAAAAACTCAAACAGCAGGAAAAGTGAACACAAGCAAAGATTTAAATCAAAGTAACGGGTAAGAAAATGTAAAGAAAACAAATGCAATAAAATACTATGTGCTTACTTTCCAGACCTTAAGATTCGCTCAAAGCTAAGCCACTCGGCCGGATGTTGCCGTTAAAGAAACTGCATCTGTTGTTTGCTTAAAGAGCAATGATAAAGATTGGATTTAACGCTTGAGCTGCCAAGAATAAGCTGATGAAGCTTGCGTAGATATATCTTGAATATCCTGATAATTATACCTACTAGCAACAGATGCAACCTATTTCGGAGCTGTCGAGCGTTAAGAGCAATTTATATCTTTAATCTGGTTGACCAAAGATCAACGTAGTAAAGGTCATAGAAAAAGAAATTCTTCGTGTTACGCGGTAAACTAATTGTTTTAACTTATTAAAAAAAGAATCCAAGTCGTACGGGCCAATATTAAAAAAGTCATCGTCTTATCAAGAGTGTCCGAGTGTTATTTCGGCTGACTACAATTTCACTCCGATATACGACGACGATGTTTATTTCGAAATAAGAAAATCGCTGTCCCCTCTTCTTCAAGCCTCTCCCACGAGACGATACATCACATTGGCAAGACCCGTGTTGTTGACATATATCGAGAATTCACTGTACATTCAACAAAAACTCTGTTGACTTCCCTTCGCTTCTGACCGCCATTCTAGATCATCCCTCGATCAGATCCTACCCGATCAGTGTACCCAGCATTAGGAAGCTGAAGAACAGCGAACATCGAGTTCCGTGGTCGTAGGACGACGACGACGATCAGGACCAGGATCAGGACGACGACGACGACGATGATGATGATGATGATGATGATGGCGATAGGCGGACGCGTCATACGTAGGCGGCTCGTCAGTGTTTCCTCGACAAAGGGAACGCGGTGTTGGCGGTTGACGGGTGATCGATTCGGGCGATCGGTGCTCGATCCTGATTTACGCCCTCATAAATAATGGGGCCCTTTGCGCCTCCGTGCAATCCTGTCACGGGAATCTATGCCCGGCGAGCGATCGGGTCGATCGACGTTGCGCTCGGGTCATCGATCCGTCAAACTGTCGATTCCTCGCCCCGGGCACGCGTAAACGCGTACAACGGGCAGGAAGAACGTGTCATAACGAACAGTGTCGTGTAAAACATCACGCGCCACACGCGTTCCTTCGAGCTGCCATTAGTCCTGAACGGGGGAAAACAGCGAAACAATTACCGGCGACACATTTTTTTTCACCGGGACCACCCCGTTTGGCTCGAGCCTGAGCTTTCAACCCTTACCGAGCAGCGACTCGTTAAAACTTTTCAATACGTCGGACATACTTCACAGTAGTCGTCTGGTTGCTTCGAGGATCCCTTTTCTGGATGCGAGAAGTGCGAGTCCCTTCAGTGTTGTCTTGAAAGGTAGATATTAATTAAGGGGTTACACGGAGTGGTAGCCATTTTCCCAAAGGCACCTCAGCGATACACTATTTGTGGTACCGGATACGTACAGAGTGTTCATTTCATTATTTTTCAGTTTTTTCTTCTTTCTTGAAAACAGCAAATGCCGGAGTTAAAAGTTGTACATAGGAACGATTTTTCATATTTACAGTATCCTGTGAGAAGTTGAGGTCATCTTTAACGTTTTCATCAGAATTGTTTGAATGAACTTTTTCATTGAAGCACATGTTGGAATAACAATGGTATTAGGTTTGAATAGACGTAGTTTTGTCATTATTACAAAGCAATACTCATCAGTTGTATTTATTATTCGGTAGTTCTAGTGTTAATGTTTTCAACGGATGTCTATATGTTTTTTACCATATAAAACTGGCCGTTAGAAATCTCGTTAACCTTGTACGCGTTATTCTATACCTTACAACTACAGATAATGATGTAGATAAAATTAATTTAATAAACGCGATGAATGTAATACGGGTATAGAAAATTGCACGTCTAGACTTGAACCAAAATTGATCGATTCCATAGGTCGAAGAGAAAACTTAGTTTGATTTTTAGTACAGCAGAAGTTAAGATGTATTGCGTAATCGTGGACGGGATTCGATACAAGCTGGAACGCGCGCGATTTTATGTGACTTGTCATGTAATACTTTCCGTGGATGTACATTAGGTATTTCCTTCTGTAAACTCTTAAAGCATTACGTGATTTCCGGCTGGAAATACCACGGCTGCATTACAATCGTGATTCTTTCTATACACACACACACCCTTGCGCAGAAGCCGACGAACACATGTTTATTCCAAGGAAAATATAAATTATCATAGAGCCAGAAGTGTGTCAAGTAATCTTGCTCAATTATTTTATTTTTATCCGAGGTAACAGCTTCGAATGCACGGCGATAAGTTCTTCTAAAATGTTTTTAAAAAAGGGAAGCTCGTAGATTGCTTTGTGTAATGGATACGATTGCCATTCAAAATAATTGGAATTAAACTAATTCTGTAAAAAGGATAAATTAGTAATTCGAATAATAAATTGTATTTATACTTGTAACAATACTTTATTCAATACATCGTAATAATTGTAAAAGTTCAGTGTAAACTCGTCAATTTATGCAAGTGGTATGAACAATGCTTTCGCCCACCGTCTAAGAGCTGTGAACTTAACAATGAGATGTTTAAGACTACAAAGTATAGTTACGTGCACACTTGAGATTTCCATTAAAGATCGCGTTTTCTCCGTAACATATAGAATGAATAAATTAGTTTGGACATTTACGAATACGGCATGAAAGATTGCAACTCAACGTCCGCGGGCAAGACTTAAATTTTACGCTTCGGACGTGATTCTATGTCTCGGAGCGTAAGTATCCGAGGAGGCTCGCGAAGGCAACGCATCCGATCGACCGTGCGTGTACATTGACACTGCGTCATCGCACGCATTCGAACTTGAATTTATAGCGGCATAAAGCCACGAGCAAACGCGATTGTCCCCATTCAGAAATATTGTTCGGGCCCACCGATCGGCGGCGTAACTGAAAGGAGCCAGTTGAAATAAATGTCTGAAACACTAAATACGCCCTTTCGAGCCTGATATACGAGCTGCAGCGCGTTAAGTGGAACTGCAAAAAGAGGTTCTATTGAAGCGAATTGATATTTATTAGGGTTACCGTATCGAGGAAACGTTTAATTGAGTTACCCCGCGAGCGCAGTTAATCGCGATTTAACGGCGGATAATGACGTAATAATTTTGTACAGTGTGCACTGCGATCGATCGGACCGGTGACCATTACAACCGGTTGCACTATAATAAACGGGCGGCAATCCCCGCGGAGAGTACGTAAACCGGGGATCGTTAACTCGTCTTTCAAGGTAATGCTAAATGAAAACTGACTCGCGATGCTCGGCTCTCTTTCCTTCCCCCCACCCCCCTCTTTCGTCTTTTTTTTTATGACTGCACCTTCATTCCGTTTAACGTTCAATGAACATTTAAAACACGTTTTTATGCCGGTGTAAACGAATACGCGTAAAATCGATGACTACACCCCGTGTTGTAAGTGCAAGTTGTAACACGGCTTTTTCTTGTGAAATAACGCGCACGACGCAGTGGGTCCAGATCTAGGAATTAGCTGTTCGCAAAGACTTTAGCATTGTTCCAAGACTGACAGCCATAGTAAACGTCAGCCGTAGGTCATTGGATTCGTCTTGACGTTAACTATAATATTAAAAAATCAAGGTGACATTGATTTTTTAATTAACAAAACATTTTCTCAAATCTTTTATATTGAACTTTATAGAAGAGTAATTACCGATTAATTTTTATTCGAAACATTTTCTTGGAGTGCCGGAAATGCCCGAAAAATTGCGATAATGAATAATGAATGATATTTAGTATATTATTGAAACAATTGGTGATATTTGAAATCTGTCTTCGCAAGTGTATTTCTTATAAAAATCTCGTTAATTTCACCATTTTTGAATGTGATGGACATTTAAGAAGCAATATACATTCGATAAACGTCGATATGAGCGAGTCCTTGATCACAGTGCGACGTAATTAAGTAATTCGATTTTGGATCTATTTTGACAGGAGCAATTTAATTTTGATTCCTATTATTTTGAGGAAGAGAAGGGAAATGATTCCAGCGGAAAAAGTTCCGAGACAAAGTCCGTTCACCTTCCCCGCCATAGTACGGAATCGCCTCGTTAAAAGTGTCATTGTAACCCGTCTGCTCCCTTAGCTTTACGTACCGTGTAAAACTATGATCGCACTTGCATAGTCATCATCGCCAGACGCTGAGGCAGCGAACTCCGAGATCTTATCCGTCCATCTTAAACGCCTTCGAAAACATTAATCAGTCTCCATTCTACAAAGCAAAATTTTATTCCCCCGTTTAAACGCCACTTCGCCACGAATGTCGTCGGATCAACGGATAAAACGGGATCTGCAATCTCCCTCGTTTCTTCTCGCGACGGATTAAACCTTGTCTATTAATGCTGGGACTGCCTTAGCCGTCATCAAGATGGATCTCACATTTCTTGTTCACAATTATTGATTTATTCCACGTATTTAGAATATTATACTACTGTGAAAACAACGTTGAAAAATTGAATAGATGATAGACTAATCAATTAAAGTTGACGAAAGAAGAGAGTCATTTCTATTTTCTTTCCGTCTTGATTTAGAAAATTTCGCAACGCGAATGGTAGACAACAAGTGTTCAAAATATTTAACGGATACAGCTGGTCGGATTTCGTCCTTAATCGTTTTTTCCTTAATAAAACCCACATCGGTTTCTTCCGGTCTCAGGGCAGCACTTGCAAGCCAACACCGTTTCGCACCTGTCCCGAACAGGTGAGGAGTCTGATTCCACCGTTGCGCGTTCACCAATCCACGTGCCCTCACGGAACCGTTCTAAACTACCGGGTTACCTTTTTTTTTTAATTGTTATCAGCGAATGGGAATCAGGTGGGTAGAACAGGGGACTTGCTGTTAACGATCCTTTTTTTCGGCACAGTCCCTTGTCATTACAGAGTGTTTCGTAATTAAGAATTGTTTGCCACTGTCTGATTGGGGGATCAGCTTTTGCGGCCCAGTTTGATCGAAACCCTCGATATGGCGGATTGCGCGAAATTCTTGTGCACATTCGGAACAATTGTGTAACAGCGCATTTCTGCATTTTTCATGATTTCCCCGTTTCGTTGATTTATATATCTCTATTTATAGTTCTTTCTTTTTACATGTACATTTCTATTTACACTTCTGTTTATAGGTCATTCTATTTGTATTTATGTTTCTATTCACGTGCACATTTCTATTCATAGTTCTTTCTGTCGATATTTCTATTTCTATTTACATTTACATTTACTATGCAGAACACAGTTTACGTTTACATTTCTCTATCTGATCTATTTACACCGATAGATTCTGTTTACGTCATTTAGTGAACCAATTGTTCTAACCTCTCAAAAAACTCCTAGTCGCAATGGTCCACTATTTAAAAATGTCTAAACGTACCTTACCTGGTATTCGCGCGATCTGAACTCTTTATGATCAACGGTGGGAATTATGTTGAAAAGCGACTTCTTCTCATCGTGTAACTCTTGCCCCTCTAATTACCATAACGCGAACAAAGCGGTATACCGCTCGAAATCAGGACGCCTAGCTGCCAGAGACGTCGCTGTAGGTAAATGTTGCAGGTAAAAAGTGAACTGCGCGTTAAAGCGGGCGTCGCGACGTTCAGAAGAAGGATAATAAAAAGGCATAAGACATCGGGTGCGGATTGCAAGTGTTCGCGAACGCGACGTGGGTGTCGTCTGCAAGGACACGACTCGTGTAATTCCACCTCGGGTTAGCGAGGAAGAGGAAAGAGGAGAAAAAGAGAAAAAAAATAATATGGCGCCTCGGTATCGCGATATCTCGGCCAAGAAGGCGGACTACGAGAGGAGCAAGAACTTCTGGATCTCGATTTACGGATACTTAAAACACACCCACGAGTATAGTGTTCCGGCGGGGGCATTACGGAAAACTTCTGATATCGATTATGAACGACCTTGTCCACCGACTCGCCGGATTATCGTCATCGGGAACCGGTAACTTTGTGTTTCAAGTAGCTTCAGAGATTCTGTTCTTCGATAGCGACACGGTGGAATCTCGATCATTCGAATGATACGCCTCGCCGTGCATGATCATACCGTCTTTGAAACTTTGGTCTTGCAGATCTTCGGTGTACTACGGATGCTTATGCGAGTTTTCAACTCGTTCATTATGTTTTCATTTTTCTGTAGAAAAAGGAAGTTGATCTTTTGACCAACGGAGACGAGTTAATTTTTTTCTTTTTTAATAAGTACAGTGATTTCTCCGTATATGTCGCCAAGGACTGGATGATAAATGTCGCCGAATTATCCCCAGTTTAACACTAGGTTTACGGGACCCGCCAAAATGACGGATTCTAATATTTTCAATTTACGAATATTGAAATTGTCAAGATGCATCCATCAGATTTTAAAAATGGCTAGAAATTTTTATAGATACATTTACATTACTTTTTGAAGATAAATAAAATAGTCATTTTTAGTGCTTCGTAAACCTGGTGAGAAATTCTAGAAAATGCCACAAAAGCTCGAAAGTCACGGGCTTTAATTATAATTATAGGTATTTATAGGAGGTCAGCTGTGTCTTTAATGATCGAGCACGTTAAATATTCGTTGATCGACCGCGGAAAGGAATCAGCGACCCGAATAGGTGCTCGAATCCATTTTCGCTGGCTTCGGATCCGGAATAATTATTTGCCAGTGAATTATCTGCAATTATAGGAAGCGCAATAACGACGCTAATCCTCTGTCAATATCTCGAACTCTGTTCAACTTGGGTGTAACTTGCGCCCGCGGTGAAATCGGCCACTTCGAAACGATTAAGCAACCAAAGTGGACCTCTAATGAGAATAGTTAACACGTTTAACTAGTTAGCCCGCTGTTTCATTAAACATTCGAAAACGGGTCTGTTTAACACCTGTTAAGCTCCTATCCACGGATTAACTGTATCAGTGTTTAACCTAATCGCCGCGCGCCGCCCGCAACTCGATGCCGCGTCTCGAAATTGCTCGCGAGAAACTTCCGTGGACCTTAATTCTTCAATCAGGATTTCCTCTCCTTTTTAGGTAACCGTTGCACGAAGCTTGCACATTTACATTTCTACAGGATGAGGAGTTCTGTTCGGATTATGCGGAATAACTTTGCAAACATTAATTTTAATAACAGTTAAATAAAGCCGGCGGCCTCTCGGCGCGGCGGGAGCTGAACGTTCGTTCTTTTTAGTAAGATTCGCGGAAATTAATGTCTCCCACTCGTTCATTCTAGTACACTTTCAAGTGAAATCTGCATTCTGAGAAACGCGGCGTACAATTCACCCTTTTAAAATGATTTCTAACCCTTAACTGGATCTTCAAAATTATTATCGAAATAGTAAATAGAAGCGTCGCGACGTAGTACACTTTCATCTAAATCCACAAATTTCGTTACGTTACTATTAGTTACATATTAAATAATAATATGGAAATTCGTTTCTTTTTTTAATGATTTTAATACGCTCGAACCAATACCTTGTTATTTTTTAATTTTTCCAATCTGTCTACTGCATTAGAGTTTAATTGTCTTACGTGTTGGCTACAATATTTATAAATTTTTGCAACTTTTACAACATAGGTACAATATAACATAAATTTTTTATTTAACAGGTACGTTAAAATCTTTTTAACCGAAATAGACAGCAGGAAGTAATTTTCCTTTATTGTCCACTGAAGAAAAGTCGCTGAAATCGCCTCAAAAGGAGGAGAGAGAGAGAGAGAGAGAGAGAGAGAGAGAGAGAGTGTGTGTGTGTTATTTCCGACGAAAATTTCAATCGATCCGAGCGAGTTACACGGCAACGGACACAAGAAAAGAAAAATCGCGAACGCTGTTCGAGTTAATACGCAATTACCCTCAACACTTTTCCCGCAGCTTAATTAACGCAAAGTTTGCGAAAGGGAAAAGTGAAGTAGAGCGGCACAATGGAGAAAACATTAAAGATAAGCACGCGAAAGTGCAACGAAAGGAATTATTCTCGAAATGCCCCGTTTGTTATGCAAACAAGGCTTAGGTGGCTGAAAATATTACCGTTTTTAATAACGTTCGCAGCGAAATTGTAAGTAGACTTAAGATGAAGTCGTAATTATTACCTTGCTGCGTCTAGTCGCCTTTTTAAACCGTTCCTCGTCGTTTGAACGGAGGTGAGTCGCGAATTTTTCTGCACACCCACTCTGTAACAAAGAAATGATACGATACAATATTTAAGCAAAATAAAAATCAAGATAAAAAAGAATCTTTATGCAAAATAAAAATTGCATCGATTCCAAGAGACTGGAGCCGAATAGAAACGTGTTTATTCTTCTGAAAATCCACAGTCTAATTATAGTAATGGTATTTTTGGCAATGCAATAATGTAGAAAGTTTCTCGCTCTCGCTACATCATGAAAACAAATCTCGGAATAAAACGAACGACCGATTACGAAACTAGAGGCTTCTAGCTTTAAAACGAATCCAAATTTACTGTCATGAGATCATTTTCGACGAAATCGTCACAGTCTAAATATAGGCAATTTTTTGGGAAGAATTCGCTATGTTGGCTAGCTTCGTTTAATAAATCTAAAAACAAAGCGAAGAACGAAAATGATTAAAGCAAACTGTCAAATATCGTAGTGCAGTCTGTTTTGAGGATAAACGCGTCGGGATTTTCCGCGAACTCGCTCGCCGTAGTGTAATATAGCGGCGACACAGAGCGTTTCTGTTCTTATTTCGCGAAACGTAGCGTTATTACGTTACATTGTGCAATAATGAAGACGGAATGCCTCCGCTTTGACAAGAAACGCGGCTTATTTATGCCAGTAATGTATTTTATGGAGACGAATGCGTGAGCGACAATGGCGGACGATTTTCTCCTCTAGCGAGCGCGCACGCAGCCATTGTACGTTTTTAACGCGTTACTCACGCTGGTTATTTTAACTAATGACAGTCAAATGCAATTACATCAGGCCCCATGCCCTTGCCGGAAGCGCCCACATAACGAGCTCTCGTGTCCGTTCGTAGCGGTGTAAGGCTACGCCGCATACCTGACGCATGACGCCAGGTTTTAAGACGCAACTGTATCGGCAAACGATTCCCGAAGCCGCGACCGGCAATTCTACAATGTAATAACAATTATCCGAGTTGCTTAAATTTCACGCTCCGCCTGCCTGTCGATAACATTACGTGACCATTAGCTGCGAGCTACTGAACGCCCATCGACCACGAATACGCTTCACCAAAAGGTT
>CM052112.1:5628140-5678777 GCA_028454245.1 Halictus quadricinctus
AGCTAAATCATCGTAGCTGAAATATTGAGAATGTTTCGAGAATTGGAAATTTAGTGTTCTTCAATGTTCTTTTAAATTATTTTACTTTCGATTTTTGCAACATATGCATGGGATTTGCAGTCTATTTAGAAGATATTTTTGAGCAGTAGTGTATATTATTTTATTTACGATTGCAGCAAGTGGCGAAGAATTTAGTTTCTCTTTGAGAGCAGTGTACGTGCAGGATGAACGAGAATTAGAGGATGTCTGGACATCTTTTTTGCCCGGTGAAATCCAAGCGAAATGAACGGACGTTTCCAGTTCCGCTGACATATTCCATATTTTATGAAATCGTTTCGCCAGTGGAAGCGGAGTTTAGTAAATCCACAGTGTATATTAACGTGCGCGCGTTTAGGTTCAGCGGAAGTATTTACGCAAGAAGGTGTTGAATCACAACATACGGCGATGCTCACCGAGTTGAGGTTTCATCCTCGCCTTGTTTCCGGTGAAACTACATCTCCCGTAAACGTCATCTTCGCGCTGTAAGTGCAGAAATGTGTTTACACACCGCCGGAAATGGACGTAAACCTTCGCAAAATGGTTGCTGATATTTCAGCGGTGGGTTCACTCCGCGCAAATCTCTCCTCGGCAAACAAATAACGTCGCGTCTATTATGAACGATCCGTGCTTTTAATTTTCTAGCAGATCCGCGCACTACGAAAATATTGGAGTCGGCCGTGAACAAACTTTGCGACTGTCGCTGCCTATAAAAATCAGGATGAAGGGAGGAGTGCTCGCTAGAATATTCCTTGGGATCCGAATAAATAAAAAGTTTCCTAGCCTGTGGATTTTACGCGTTCACGATAATATTCAGGAGACGAAATTGAAAACAGAAGAGAGAATTAAAATATTAAAGAATGTCAATGTCTATTATGTCTATTAACACTAAATCTACCACCGTCGGTGAAAATGATCGGTTCCAGAGTTTTTATTTTACAATTACTCAAATTGTAAAGATGCTTTCGTGGGGAATGATTAAATAAATATATTTAGCAGAGCATGTATTATAACACTAACCGCACAAAATCATGTATCAGTTACTTTTAAGCTAGTAAAGGAAGAAAAGATATCTGCAGGTTTCGAGTTTTTGGTTCGAAATTCTTGCAGTCGATGCTTTACATTTTAATCTGGCATAAGGTGTAATAACAGCAATTTACCGACGCGACGTTAAATAAATAAAAACCGTGCGGAAAGTTCAGCGCGTTACGCGATGAAAAATGTTAAATATTAAACGATCATTGCTCGTGTCCCCGAGATACGATGATTTAAACACCGGTTGGAATTTTCGATAGAATTAACGCCTGCCAATGGCAATATTCACGCACGAAACAACACGTTGCTGGTCGTCGTCCGCGATCTATAAAGATGAATCGGTGTATTTCCATTGATATTTGTTTCGGTTCCCATTCATTCCCGTAATTTATGCTTCGATTTCATATTCCATCTACTGGACTCCATCTATCAAGTCAATTTATATGTGGATGCGCTGCGTTGCGCGCTGCGCCGCGTGTAATACACACATACGCGCACGCACTCACAAGTATTTATGCGTGCAGCATGAAAATTTGAAAGCTGCACACGTATACGCGCCCGTGTGCACCGACGTTTTATATTTTATAATCTCCCCATCACAGGGAATACAACAGAATTTCCACGCTTTTCCGGAAACCGGTTTATACCGGCGGCCATACATTTTTCCACTGAGTTTTTCCCGAGGAAACGTTCCGGCTGGTGTGCCGCATCGCGTCGCGCCGCCCTGGCTCGAAACTAAAATTTTATCACGTCCATTCCGTGATACAAATTTGCCTGAATTCGTTCGAATCGCGGGTGCTTAATTTCACGAAAATTTGGGACAGCAAATAATGAAATTCCCCCGAAAAACCCGGCCGCCACTGCTGCGAATGAAATATAACATAATTTATGGTTTCTATGTATAAAGCGACACAAATCGTCGGCTTTGACGCGAAGAACATTTACGTAAAATGTGCGCGGATCGTTTTGGGCGAAATAGTTCGTTAATCGAATCATTAAATAGCGATTTTATTGCCGGGGGTTAAAATAGACCCGAACATCGCTGTCGCGTCGGTGGGTTATAAGTCATACGTCATACCCTCTCGTTTTCTTATTTCGAAATAAACGTCGTTGTGTTATATCGGAGGAAAACTGATCGGACCACCTATTCCCATAATCCGGGGTAACCAGCGTATAGGAATGACAAATGATTGATCCGTGTGACCAATTAGAAATTCCACGGGGTAGGCCGATTATCCGAGGACTCGCATCGCGATGACTTTATAAAGTCATCACGCCCTCCGGGCTGCAACATTCTCTTCGGTCGACAGTTGATCTACTTTGCTGCCACCCACATCCCCCTCTGTCTCCCTCCCCCTCTGCCGGTGGCGGAACCCCTTTTCCGGGAGCACCCTTGCTCTTCCTCGAGCCACCCTCGTCACCTGGCAGCTTCGCGTTGGAGCCGCAAACTTCGTGCCTATGCTAATTGACTTCGCACACCCCGTCCTCCCTGACGCCCGGGCTCTCCTATCCGCCGTTCTGCAGCGCCGACACTGTAAACCATCGTGGTTTAAAGTCAATTAACGCCTTCCCCGAGACAGCTCGTTCTGACCTTTTCGATCAACAAACGGCTCCCCGCGTCGAATTCCATTGTTCCTTCGCACCGATGCGGGCGGCAGCCATCTTCCTTCTTTTTTCTCTCCGCTCTTCATCTCCCACTCTCTCTCCCTCTCTCTCTCGCACTATCCGTCTCCCGTCTACATTCTCTCTCCAGCGAGCGCTTTTTTTTTGTTGCACCACGAGCTCCAGCCACCGTCGGTTTGATGAATTTATTTTCAGCTGGGGATTCAGTTTGTCCGATTGGGTTATTGATTTTCGCCGGCGTTCCTCGGACGAGGAATTTATACAGCACCGGCCTCTTTCAATCAATTCGAGCGGGTATTCGGAATTATTAGTGGCGGCGAATATTGCGAGTCACTTCTTTCTTCGTGCCAGCGGATTCTTCCGTACGAAAATCGCGGCGGAAGTTGCTATTTTCGCGACGCCGCGGTCAGTTTTCGAGTTGTTTCGAGGGAGCCGAGGGTGACACGAACTGTGGGCAAGGTCATGGACACCTCCGTTCTTTTCTTAATTCGATTTTGTCCAATTCCTATTTTTAACGCGTCACTTACCGGTACCTGTTTATACAATAGATTTGAGACCATCACGATTCACATCCCGGAGAATTCCTTCAGAAATTATGCAACGGCTATAGCAATTTCCATCAGGAGCCAACAAGCTGCCTTTACGAACATAATCATACCGTTTCTTTCGAGATCATTTAAGGAAAGAAAATTTTCACGTTCTGCAGTTATTGCATTTTCTTGATAATGTTTTCTTTTTCGTTTGATAATCTAGTTATATTAGTTAGCTTTATTATATAATGTAATATAATACTATAACTGTGTAACTTTAAAGATGAACAGCGTTAAGAAAGAAGACAGAAATGAAAGCTGCTGTCATTGCATTTAATCGCGTCGCTACAATTTCTTCCATTGACATTCATTAACGTTTATTCATGCGATGATTAAAGCGGACAATTTCGAAGCCCCCTGCAGAGAGATCGACCCATTAAACTCGACCCAGATCCATCAAAATAAACCGCTCGACATCGAAACGAAATCCCTGACGTCCGCAAACGAGACGCGAATTTCCGCAAAAAATTAATCATCGGCCATGCATCCAAGGTTCATCAGCAAGTGTTCTTACGGAGCACTCTCAGGCAAGACGAGTAAAGTCATCGATGTGTAAGCGACGACGCAAGAGAGTCACATTTCTCGCCAATTCAGCGGGTTACAACGCTGACGTCACCGGCTCGACATAATTCGATTCAATTCGCTTAATTTTGCGAAAATTGCCAATCTTCTCCGGCGTGTTACGCCTAACGTAGTTTCTCCGCGTTCCGGAGGCCTCGCCGTCATCCTGGATCCTTTCGACCTTCGAGGAC
This sequence comes from Halictus quadricinctus, assembly GCA_028454245.1. NCBI lineage: Eukaryota > Metazoa > Arthropoda > Insecta > Hymenoptera > Halictidae > Halictus > Halictus quadricinctus. Next base: position 5,632,177 of record CM052112.1, read on the forward strand.
CGTTTATCGATCCTCTCGATAAAGAAAAACTACAGCATCGTTAACGTGCCGAGTCGCTGGCTATCGGAAAATAAAATTAGTCGCCATTTTGGTTTCAGATGCTGCTGAACGATGTCGCCGATATACTATTCCGATCTACGAGATTTGGCTGACGACGTGATAAACTCATTCGATATTATAATCACTAGACTGTGGATATTTATGCAAAATAAAAATTCTCTGCTCGTCCTTATTTTAATAATTTTAATAAACGGAAAATTATGAATTGTCATTCCTGAATTTCAATATAGGTCACGATTGAGCTTCGGATAGCCATTTTGAAGTTATCGTTTGTCAGTCGAGTATTCTTGCACGAATCAACTCCAACAATGAACGAGCCCGTTCAATTAAACAATGCTTCACTTGTTTTCATTTGCGAATCCTCGGATTGAAAATTTTCATTGCGGAACCTCGTCAGCAAGCGCAAACGTTAAAAACCCATATCGCCATCGTCCCTGGTAGCGAAGTGTTCGGTGAAGTATTCCCGTCGCTGTGAAATCATTCCAAATCGTCAGACTCATCAGCCAAAGAGATAACGCGAGCCATCGTGGTGGGCAGGAAGGGGGCCAAAATGGCGCGGCGGCAGACGCTCATAAATTCGACGGTGCGGCGAATCGTTCGTGGGAAGGAATGTCAGGTTCGAGATACTTTGACCCCATGACCTTAATGGTCATACGCCATGGCGCCCACACGGGCACGCGCGACAGCCACCACGAAGATGGGAGATTCGTGGAAAAGCTGGCGCGAGTCTCGACATTTTTCTGGCGAGGATTGCCAATTGGTTCGAGGAGTTGCTCTCGAGAGGGGTATGATATAGTGTGCAGCGACGAGACGCATCCATAGGGTTGCAAATTGCTCGGCTACCGGCTCTCCTCCGTCTCGTAACCGACAAAAGATCTTTAGAAACGGGGGGAAGCTCTGCCATCTGAATTGAATCGCCTTGTCGCTCGTCCCGTCTTCCGGCGCTGTTTTCTCCGCGCACTAATTCGTTTACTTTCATTACGGAGCCGCGAACCGATACGGAAACTGGTAACCTGGTTGCTCGACACAACCACGGTTCCGTGCCAAGGACCCTCTAAAGGCTGTCCCAAAAAATGTCGGATACCCACCTTAAAAGGGCTGGTTCCTCAGTTCATTCGATGTGACTTTTTCCTTTGCGAAAATTTGTTAAAGCGCGGCTACAGCGGAAATGGGTGCAGTTAGAAAAAAAGAACACAAAAAAACTCTACAGTAGGAGTTTTGAAACGCAACCTCGAAACTAACGGAATACCGTGAATTTATTTTTCATTTCCGCGGAAACGTTCCGGAGGAATCATTTACTTTCATCCGTTCGTTCCGAAGGGAAGCAGAGATAGGTCCGCGTAGCTGCATCTTATTTTTCGACATCAAATGAGAAATCTAGTTTACCGTGCGGAAAGGAGGAAATATTTGCTTCGAGTGGGTGGAACCTTCTAGGATGAAGTATAAAGACGCTACGTGGGTAGATTTCATTTCTAAAAGTGAAAAGAACGAATCAGCTCGGCGCGGCGCAACGAACACTCCTGGCGAACATATCTGACGTAAATAACTATCGCGAGTACGATCGAATCATTTTGTAACGCGCTTCTGTCGCAGGGGATATTGTGAACATTCAAACTAAACGACAGATAATTCGATAACTGATCGGCTACGTAATTGGGTCAGTTGAATATCACCATCGACCGTTCGGCGATTAAGCAAATGATTAAATGAATTCGTTAGGCCGGAGTTTTAGCGCAACGGAGACAAATATTCCATCGCTTTTTAAACAAAGTAAGTACAAACGTGTGGTAACATTACTATCGATATTTAGACTACAAGTGGCTATATCTGGCTATGTAAAACTGGCTATGTCCATTTTTAAGAAATCCATTTACTATTATTAGCAATTATCATTAGTATTGCTATTACTAGTAGTATTATTAGTATTTTTTTCTAGTGAAAATGAGTATTATTAAAAAGACATGTGGTAACTAAATACTCCCTCTGTCCCATAGTAATAGTAGCAAAATAAAATGAATATAGAACGCAACATTTTTTATCAAAAAACTAGATTAACACTAAACCTACCACGGTCAAAATGATCGGTTTTATATTTCACAATTATTGAAACTATAAAAATTCATTTATGGAAAATAGAATAAATTTCGGGTTGCCATTTTTATACGACAATATTTACCAGATACTGTTAATGCTTGGTAGGTTTAGTGTTGAATTAAAGAATAAATTAAAAATATTTCTCGCAACTTGTATTTCAAGTGTTCAGATAGCTTCTAGTTTTTTCATTTAGTGATCTTAAAATTATTGGAACCATCGTTCTTCAAAATCTCTTTTTTCATCTTACCTTTACAATGGGCTGATATTCAACTGAAATAAAACAATTGATTTCAAACAGCGGATGAAATTCGAAAAATAGTTATAATTCGTAGTAATTAGGTGAACCTAAAAATTGAAAGATGTGTCAAAACGAATGACAGATGTCCTGAAACAACATAACTTGCAGCTACATTCGCCAATAATTCCCGTTTGAATATTCACTTACTACTATTACTATTATGGGACAGAGGTAGCATGAGTTATCATTAGACGAGACAAAAGAAAAAACACCGACGAACAAGCTCCGAATTTGATAGTCGACGAAGGTAACCTTTGGCGTTTCCGAAAAAACCTGTCGGCTCCCAAGAATTTGTCTGTCGTAACCCGTGAATTCAATCCCCTATCGATCCCTATCGAGAAGTATCGCCGTTACAGCGGTGGTCCGATCCGGGGCCGATAGCTCAATCGAATTCGTCGGCCGATAAAAATCGCGTTGTGGAACGTTCGGGGGATGGTGGTGCCGTGGGGTTGGTATCGGGTAATCGCGCCTTTCGCCTCTAATCTCTGCTACTTTCCCGAGATTATGCTGACCCAGGGTGTTTGCATCGCGTGCAACCGGCGAGACATTTAGCAATCCGAACAAATTGGATTTCCTTCCTCTCGTCCGCTTTTCGTTCGCCCTTGTTCACCTCCTCTGCGTTGCACCTCATCCCTTAGCCGCCGAAAAAAACAGGGACAGAGAAAGAACAAGGGAAGCAAGAGTAGCCAGAGAAAAACAGGACGGCGCGACGGTATAGAGGGAAGTGAAGACAAAGACAGACAGAGAGAGAGAGAGAGAGAGAGAGAGAGAGAAGAGAGTTCAAAAAGGAGAGAAAAAGATGAGATCTATTTACCAGTGCGCGGTGCGCGTCGATTCAATTTCCCGCGAGGTGCTTTTCGTTCCGCGTTTCCCGAAGCCTTTGCAACGACCGCCGTTATAACTCCGCGATGCGGGGGCGGATTCTTAGCTGCTCAGGCGCGCACGCAGCAGATTGCGAGCCGCGTAAGGTGCTCGTTCAAAATAATTTCAAGTTCTAAAGTGTCGGGGCGCAATGGAACAAGGCCGAGAGCAGCCGCCTCGCAAATGTGATGTAATTTCGTTGTAACGGTCGGCCCCCGCGATCCACGCTCGTTCGAACGGCCGGATTAAGGACATCATTCGCCGTATCGATCCACGCTCGTTGACTCTACCTCTAATAAGGGCTTGCCGAGTCCTAAGCGACTCAGTTTTCTCCTCAGGGAATCTTGAGATAGTGGTCATTTTCGCCGGTTCGAATCAAACTCTGAGCATCGTGGTTCACCATGCTTCTTTGCATGAGCTGCTTCGAATTTTTGTAGGTCACCGATCCCTCTTTGTTGACCCTACCTCTAATAAGGGCTTGCCGAGTCCTAAGCGACTCATTTTTCTCCTGAGGGAATCTCGAGATAGTGGTCATTTTTGCAGGTTCGAATCAAACTCTGAGCATCGTAGTTCACTATGATTCTTTGCATGAGCTGCTTTGAATTTTTGTAGGTCACCGATCCCTCTTCGTTGACCCTAGCTCTAATAAGGGCTTGCCGCGAAATTGATGGCTCTACAGTGTAATGGCAAGGGTTGTGGATCTTTATGCAAGTTTCCATTTTCATGAATTACTTTGAACTCTTAGAGAGTATTGATCCTCGTTCGTTCACCCTAGTTCTAATAAGGACTTGTCTGACATTAAATGACACGTCTCTAGACTCTTTATGAAATATAAAAATTGCATCGATTTCAAACAACAGGAGCTGAATAGCTATATCTTCGTTTCACTAGTAACTTCGATAAGTTGATAATAATGTGTATCGATGTCGTTAAATTTTTTTAGTCTTCCTACTGTCTCAAATTTTATTCCCATTTGAAGCTTTTTAAAAATTGTAACTGCAGTGTAAATATACCGGGATGTTGTAAAATGAACAACATAAATGCATAAAACGGCACTCTGGGCGATTAGTGCGTACGAGGTGATGAATATAATGACAGGAAATAAAGCGTTATAGAGAATGGTTGTACACACGATTTTTATCTTTCATTAAAGTTTATGATGTAACGACGCTGTAGCAATTCTGTGCAGAGTAATCGCAGTGCAGCAAACTATAGGAGCAACATTAATTAGAGAAAATATGAAACATGTAATTTTCCGCGACTCGACAAGCACGATCCAGGCAATTACGACCTATCACAAATTCCTTAACCGACGATGACCTAATTGTCAAGTGCCAAGAATTGTGCACTTCATTGCCAAGGAGAGAGAAGGCATAGTATCAACTCTACTATACACGTATAATTGCTATGTATACGTGCTATGCACGTATATGCTATATATAGCGGAAGATGCGGCAAAACTTCTTGCATCATCTCTGAATTTGACTCATTCGGCAGAGTATTGTGAAAAATTCATGAAAAATCGGTATCACGTGCACAACAAATTATGTTGATCTTGGAGCAAGGTCAGATAATAATATCACACGTCAGGATTCATCACACCGAGATGATTCATTTACATCTCCTAAGCATGACAGATGTTTCAATCTGTAACACGTGTCACGTCAAATTAACTATTAGTAACCTTGTTTTTCTTTTTTCATATCGAGTATGCGAGGAAATACGACTGACGAAAAAGATGCGGCTATCGAGTTCTTTCACAAAATATTAATCTACACAAAAAGTAGAAAAAATTATTAAAACAGAAATCTCAAATTTCGTAAAAATTAGTTTCATTAAAATTCATACTAATGAGTCATGAAAAAATTTTGGAAACAACCTTGATAAATAAATGCATAACAATTTTTATACATTCTCTGTATCTGGTGGTAACGTATAAAGTAAACATTTTTCAGTTTCATAAAGGAAATAATATGGTAATAATTCTTATTAAGCTGAATGCGTGAAAATACAGCTTTTTTGTATGTAGTATGCAAATGGTTATGCAGATTAGGTACGTAATGACCTATTGATGGAACCAAGGAGACGTAGGGGCTTACCTGCTGTTCATTAAACATTCTCATTAGACAAAGTATATCTTATTTTTGTCCATAATAATAATATAATTTTACAATTAAGTAATTAATAATAATAAAATGTTAAGAATAGTCGGCCTTCGGAGGGTTAATATACAAACTATATTAATTATATTACAATAATATTACAATATATTAATTAGATATTAATTTAGGAAAGGGTTTCTTGGCAATATCTAAAACCTGCCTGTACCTAAAAATTGGTAAAAGAATGTCACTCAAAATCGGAATATCTCCTTAAATTTTCTGACATAAATAAAAAAAAATCACGATAAGTGTTGAAGGATAATTATTGTTCTGTAAAGGACGTGAAAGATTCCGGCTCGTTGCTGTCACACTTCAACCCGATAACGCATCGACCTGTTTTCCTCGGGCTAATATTTAAGCGTGAATCGCGAACTCTGCACGCGATTGGGTAGGATCAGAGAATGTGTAGTTTGACGCTTTCGTGTCCAGATTGTGACACGTGACAGGTCTGCTTTTCTGAATGGAGTTAAACGTGTCATCCTTTTAGCTTCCCAAGATGGATTACGTCTAGGTCTTTTTAGTCTCGGGATGACACAACAATAATAAGCTCACCGGGAGTTGGCAACTGACCTATATGATTTCTTTAACTCTTTCCGAGTCGACATCCAGTCGGCATTTGACCCATTTCAAGTAATAACGGAGCGAGGGGCTTTTAATATAACAATATTGTTTTTCGCAAGCACTGGATTTATTTCGCTCTCCGCGCCTCGCCATGTATTCGTGTCGTTCCCGCGTCGTCCATTACACTGTCCGACAAATTAAAATCTTTTTTCCAGGCCTGCAATATTTATTTTTAAAAAAAGATCTCACCCCCAAATCGATATCTTACTAATTGGAAAGAATGTCTTTAATGTCAAAACAACTGGTTCTAATATTTTTAATTTAATATTATTAAGATTCTAATAATGCATACGTGAGAAATTATTTAACAAATTTATTTCTTTGGATATATGTTATTTTTAAAATATTGCTGAAACCTAGTGTTAAAGGTTATTTATTTTTAATTGAGCCTAACTGAATTTAACACTTTGCCTACCAGAAGCCTATTATAATTTGATTATTGTCGATACTAAAATTATTTACATATTGATTATTAGTTTAAATGGAAATGTTCTAGGACCTAATGCGAGTTTCGTGTCGGCCACGTTAAAGAAGACTTCAGATTTAATGGTCCCCGTAAATAGAACTGGAAAACTGTTCACACGTTCCGAGAAACGGCCTAGAATAAGTTAAATGCATCCGTGTGTGCCATATGTTGCTCATACGCTCATGCGTCAAAACCATTTTGTCCAACATATGGGTCATGGTATGGTGGATACGTTAAAATGTGCTCGGACATGTAATGTAGGTCAATGGACTCCTAAATTCAAACCTTCACGAACCACACGCGAGTCACGCGACTAACAGCCACGGTATAATCTGTATTTTCTTCGAAATTCCTTCCTGCAATTGAACCTCATAAATCTATCATAATTACGGAACGTTAAACGTTGAAATATTCTTATACAGGACGCAACAAAATAACTCGAACAAATAATTTCGAGAGAACATCGGTTTTTCTAGAATTTTCATTCCAGAGAATTCGGAATTTCATGAATGCAATCTACTAATTGCACCAGGTGCATATATTAAAATTTGTACATATATTTCCCCCGACTGGTTTACAGACACGAAAATGAAAGAAAAAGAAAAAAAGAAAAAAGAAGAGTACGCGAAACGTGGTTTTGCTTTGGTTTCATAATACCGGTCTACGAATTTTATGGATACGTATCACACACGCTTGCGAAAAACTCATTATAGTAAAAAGGTTGATAAAGTTTAATGAGCGAATTGTAGACTTCGTGCAAGCGTTGCACGTTCCAACGCGAGCACTCACTGTAAAAGAAACCCGTACAAACGTGAAAAAGAATAAAATATTTACGTTTGATCGAGAAATCCGAGTTTCGGTAAATCCCGAATTAACTGAAAATATTGATATTAATAATTCGACCTCTTCTAAAAGCTTACGTATTTATGAAATAATTTTAACGCTGGATTGTCGGATGAGAAAGAAGGTCAGTCAGTGGTTCTGAGAGATCGGTCTGTCTGAATTTGGTCTAAATTGATAATTCTATTAAAACTCAACATATGTTTGAAAAAAAATTATTTAAATAAATTCCGCAATATTAGCTTCCTAGCCTATGAATTTTAGCAGATCCAGAATTATTCGAAACTATGAATACTAATAGTGGCCTGTAGTTTTCGCAAAACTTGGAGAATGATTTCCGGAAACACAGGATCATAAACTTGCGCGGATTCCCTTGATTTACGCGCGCCGTGTTGGCAGTCGACGCATTAAGTGCATTTAGTGCGAACAAATCTCTGTTTGATTCCCTCGAAATTACTCCGTACAAGGTCTTGCATAAACATGAGCAATCCTGGCGTCCGCGCGAGTCCGAGTAATTGAGGAAATAAAGAAAAATTGCACTTTCTTCGGGCGCACTTTATCATTTTATTGAACCGCGGAGTGGCCGGGGCTGTGTAATCGCTCGGTAATCAAACGGACGTACGGCAACAATTTGCTCGCACATTATTCAACAAAGTATTGCATTAGCTTCCCTCCGGTGTGTCTGCACACGTTCTGTAATCTTGGCGAGGCTCGCGCACGCGATTTATAGTCTATCAGTTACAAAGCGAAGCCTCGAACCAGCGCACACATTCGAATATCGCACATGTCACCCTGTTGCGTCTCCTGAACCCTCGATCCGCGCCGTAGACCTTTACATTCCCTCCGATAAAAGTGATTTCATTCGTACTCACCGATTTTCGCCGAACAAAAAGATGCCGGTCGCTCTCCCCTTTCTGCTCGTCTCTCCTTCGGCCGACATCGATCCTCATCGATTCTCCCCCATCCCCCATCACTCGCGAGAATTTACTTCCGATGTTCTCTCACAATAGTGCGCTCTTTAATTTTCAACCCGCGCCCGGCTATCGATCGAGACCGATTCCAGTTAATAGCAGGGACTCGTCAAGCCTTTCCAACGAATCACCACGTTTTCCGTCTTATTAAAACTAGACAAGGAATTTCTCTTTTTCTACGGAACCTTCGAGTTTACCGCCAAGTTCTCCGACCGGGGAAATTAGGCGAAAGTTCTGTCCTCTTGCCGATGCTTGGACCGAGCGAATCTGTCGAGGACAGCGAAAAAGTTGACCGAATTTTTACGTTCGGAGAAAAAATTTGGAATATTAGCTAGAGGTTGTTTTCCTTGACCTTCTTGTCTAATTCTGTACAGAAAATGTAAAGAATGCGTTTTGTGAAAATTTCATCGGGAAAAAAGGAATGACGTATTTTTGTTTGACGCTCAGTTTTCGAGTGAATTGATTTTGAAGAGTCAGCGAATACATCGGTTGATGCGTCTGTGCATGACCGACCGGATCTACTTACTTAGAGCACGCGAACTCGACCGATTTTCAAGCTCCCTTTTCTCGAAAATGAGGCGCCGAACAAAAAAATGTTGTTCCTTCTTTTCGCCATGTACGTACTTTCATGTACTTTCGCTCTGAAGAAAGGAGTGAAGTTTCGTACTTGTTTTAAACTAGGGACCTCGAAGTAGGAAGGTCTGCAATCGAAACTGAATAATATCAACTGTTTCACAATGCATTTTTCTAAGCAAATTCTATTACTCCAAGTGTATCAAACCCAAATGCAAATAGGTTGGCTAACAATTGATTTAGTTGATTTAAAGAATAATTCTTAGAAGGGACACGTTGTATATATATAATAATAGATTCTTGTGTATCGTGGAATCTTTCACCCAAATGGATTTTCTCTTCTCGAATTGAAAGTGTTAACTAATCGTCAACGTGAGAAATCTTGTTATTTCAAGGATGTTCAGTTCCAGGTGCAGAATGATCACATTGCTAACAATCGATTGAAAAGTTGTTAATGATTGAGTAATTGCAGACAACTGTGAACAGCACTGAACCGACTGGTTTCACGGAAATTATACACGTTTGACATTATCTGCTACTTTTGCAGAAAACATTCATATTGACTGTTGCATAACGAAAAAGCAAATCCCAGATGTTATTTTGCCTAATTCTATTGAAAAGTTAATGGAGAAACCATCGGAACGTTCTAATTTAATCTCCTGTCACTTACACTTTATACTAAATGTGTAATTAAAGGAATTCTGTTTTAAGACTTTCCAAAAATATAAGACGCCGAGGAAGGTCTAAATATATTCTCTATATGTTCTGCTTTAAAATCTCCTTGATTAAAACGTTGACTGTCGAACCACCTAAAAGTCCCGCAGAATCGACGTAATTTAGTTAACGAGACCAAAATTGCAAAGTTTAGTATAGACGCAACAGTTTTAACCCTTTAGATCCTACAAATCCCGGCGAAATTCAGTTTACGCAAATGCGTTACGACGGGAATTAATCGTTACAGATGGCCGAAGAATTGTGTCACCCATGTAGCATGATCATCCACATCGATTCCTGCATAATGAAGTAGTTTCATAACCTATATCGCCTAGTTCCATTGAAAATTTAATGTCTGAATCCTCGTATCGATCCAATTCAATATTTTATCGCCATTAATATACTTTAGGATCACAGAGTCGACGAAAAAAAAAACGCTATGTTAAAAGTTTCAGAAAATATCAGGCATCGAAGGGAAATTTCCTTAATTAATACGTTGATCGATGAACTATCTCTAAGATTCCACAGAATCGAAGTAATTAAATTAAGGTGATCTACAAAATTAGTGTCTGACAGTGATTACTGTTTAAATCCTTTCAGATCCTACAAATTCTAACAAAATCTAATTTAGGCAAATATTTTAGAACAAAAATCATTCATTAACGTCCGGTCATCTACTTATCTTCAAATCTGAACAAAATGTGTCAAGCATGAAAAATCCGTATACGTACGTTCTATGTCAAAAATATTTCCCATCATATTTTCTATATTTACGAATGATATAACTAATTAATGAATCTTTAATGTGAAGGATTCGAATGTAAAATAAAATCACAACTGGGAGGCCCTCGAGTTCATTTACACAGCCAATATACAACGTCGAAGAGACTCGAAAATATATAATATCGTGATGGAAATTTCGAAAACTGCTAAACGCTTTTGTCACGTTCCAGCGGCGGAACTGCCGACGTCAAAGTTACATTAAAGATGGACGAAGAATTGTGTCACCCACGCACGATCAATACGGCCATCAGCGTGTCAAAAAGCGTAGATTTTTCGAAACATGGTCGACACTCGACACGAGCGACGAGCAGCGAGATAGTTCAGTGACGCAAAAAAAAAAAAAATAAAAATGGACAAAACGAATTCGGACTCTGTTAGACACCAAGAATCCAGGTAGCGGAGAGGTCACGAGCAATTAGGCCAGTCAGCGCGGACGATGATTTTTCCGTATGGAACGTCGCGGCGGCACGGTGCTCGTTCGTGGTTAAGCAGTTAATTAACCGATACGAACGGGTAACGAATCGAGTCGTGAGTGGCGGATAACTCGCGTGCAACAGTTGACTGGGGAACGATCGACAGGGAGGACGAGTAATTGCGGTAATAGTTGCACAAAAGTGGCGGCCGATGTGTGTACACAAGCGCCGTAGAAGCGTGTTATTACATCGGAGTAAGAAATTACCTTTTGGTGGCGCGTAACGACCCCGCGACACGGAACCAAGTATCAACGGTAATTACAGAAGCTGCGAATCGGGATTGCAATTTGTCGGGCTGCATCGCGCCGCACCGCGCCGCGCCGCGCCGGCCCGTTGCATCCGGTTGTAATCGCTCGAGCTCCGCAATGGATTTTTACCCTTACGAATCAACGTTATCCTTTCAACGTCGCCAAGGGCAGAGCTTCTCCCATTCGAAACCTCCGCCGATATAAATAACAAATTGCGGATTCGTTAATCAAATGTTTTTTTTTCCTTCCAAAGTCCCGTTTGATAGGCCCCATCCACTTAATGCCACGAGGAACGAAGAGAGCAAGTTTTTCGAATACGTTGGTTGAACGGACTAATTAAAAGGCGACGAAGCAATTTATCTGACTAGTCCACTTTTGGTAGTGGTCTCGCCCGACCCCGGCCGAGCTATGGGCTAATCGACTCGCTGCTGCATGCATGGCTTTAGCACTTGAAACTGCACTCGGTGTGGGCTCGTTAATAAAATTCCCAACTTTTAACCGTCGTATACAAGCGCACTGTGAGCGGATGAATAGTATTATCACCTATGGCGAACGTATTCGCGATATTTCACGAAATATACTGCAATGCTGTCCCGTATAGTCCACTGGTACACGCGATGGCCAGCTACATTGATATAAATAGACTGTGCGGATCTTTATGCAAATTCACACTTTCGTTTTAAAAAATTCAGAACACGGACGAATTGATTCTGTCGACGGAAAAATTCCTTCTGATTGAAACAAAATGGATATACCATTTACTCGTACGTTTTCCGGCATTTTTACTATTTCGCAAATGACGCAAGTGCGCACACATCTGGTTACGACACTTTTTAATTTATAAGAAACAACGTTCAACAGAAAGACAAACTTTTATATGCGTCCCAAAAAGGATTAAACGAACAACGTTTACGATACTCAGGAATAGATGCAAAAATGGCATTCATTGAAAAGGTAGTCCAGGAAAATTTCCAGAATATCCATCGACTGTCTACGCGAAATGATCAAATATGCGCATCGAAAGTAGTTCATCTCAGAAACTAGAAAGGCGAACGACGGGAAACCCCGTGGACCATATTTACCATTTCCCAGTAAAGAATTAGGTCAACCTTGTATTAACTTGCTAGAACAACCGAGTTATGCTCGAATTCTCGTAGCATTTGAAATCGTGGAGGCGAAAGGACACGAAGCACGCGGGATCAAAAATTTCGTCATCTAACGAAGCCTCGTAAATGTGGAACACCCACTCGACGGTGGACCGGTCGATGATTCTCGGATGAATAGAAACACCAGATAATCCGAAGGAAATGGAATAAATGGTCCCGGCCACTGAAAGTTTCAGCTCCCCAGATTCTCCGGCCCGAAAATGGACACTTGGATTCACATGGCACGACCGTCCCCGGGGCAAATTGGACGATTTACGAATTAGGAGAGGACCGGATCTCTGCGGAATACGGAGGACGGATCGAAAGGTTTAAAAACGGTCATTCGGAGGCGAGAACTTTTCGTCCCCGGGCCGATAATTCGCGTTTGTGCGCCGGATGGAGCGGAAGGGAAAGAGGGAGGGGAGCGGGGCCCTGCGACGCGACGATCGTACAATACGACCGAAACGAGAAGTTAAATATTGAACGCGTTGTTGGCACCCCTTCGACACCAGCGAACGGGAGAGCATCGCAGTTAATTCGCCCGATTTGCCGGGGGAATCGTTAGGTTACCCGATCGCGTCAATTGATTCGCAGTTTCGACTCAACCGCGAGATTCGTTGTCTGTGTCCTGTCGAATTTTTGCCGCGAGACTTTTGATCGAGAAGTCACAGGCGCCGAGAATTATTCGAGTACTTCGCAGAATTTCATTGCGGCGATCACCTCTGTTCCACAATATCGGCTTTAAAAGTGACCCCGTCGCGGAGAGCGCGTAGTAACAGCGCCCCGGACATCGGCAGGAACGCGAAAAACGTGTAGAGGTACGCGAAAGAGTCGGAGAACACCGCGTTCGCTGAAATTCTCGATAACAGAAGGATAACAAGTTTGCTCGGCGAGTGACGCTCTGAAAGCCAAGAGAAGTCGCGGGGAGACAATAGAATTTGCAAAAAAGTTCTTCCGGTCGGCGGCTCGATCGGGCGAGAATCTGCTCGACGTAACAAGGGTAATTAACCGGAGCAATTAACTCGGAACAGCCAGCAACAGCGTGCTCCGCGAAGAAAGAAACGTTTTCTGACGGGATCGATAAGTCGAAGAGAGAAGCCAGCTTCCCTGGATCCGTAATAAATTCGCCCTGGAGAGACAGGGGAAAGAGAGAGAGAGAGAGAGAGAGAGACAGCGATTTGCAGATCGAAGCCCCGCGGGCCTATCGATCAAGGTATCTGCGCCGGGCAATTCCGGCGAGTGGATCCAAGGGCTCGTTGGAAAAGTGTAATACGCAAGTTCGCCGCGGTAGGAGAGGATACGGGGCATCGTAGAAATTCAAATTCGATTTACATAATGCCCGGGGTAGGCTCGCCGTGAGAGAAAGTCAACAAGTAACTGGCGTCGTCGGGCCTGTGCGGGCCAAGAAGAAGCGGACGGGGAATCTGCTGAAATTTTCAACGCGTTAGGTCGGCCAGGAAGCAGCATTGTGCCTGGCGCAACGGGGGGAACGTGAGGGGGTAAAGGGGGATGGGGAGGGGGCACGAAAGCTAACGAACCGTTCGAAGGGAACGAGGCCTGTGGAATGCCAACGAGCAATTTGCAACCTCCGCGAGGACGGAGCGAGAGCTGTCTGGGAGCAGCTGATCACGAGAGCGCGACTCTGACAGTTCGAATCGAATGTCCACTGATCGAACCATCTAGCACCGAAGGGTGATTTTCTTTTTTCACCGGAACCAGTCACAGATCGCGCGACGACAGATCTGGTCGAAATTGTTCCGGGATCGGTGCACGGAGACCCTCTCACGTTTACCCGATCGCTTCTCACTTCGGCTGGCCTTGTGGATGGTTCAGAAGAATTCTGTCCGGTGTTGAGCGCGCGATAACAACCCCCGAAGAGAACCGTTCTGCTCGGAGAGATCCCTGAGAGAGCAGAGCGCACACGGTGGTCTCTCAACGCACGTTTCCCTGACGCGGTACGAGGACGAACTGCGCGGCCGAGAACGGAACAGAAACGGAACCGTTCCGAACCGAGTCGAACCGAACCGAACCGAACCGAAGTGGACGAGGCCGAGTTGTCACACACCGAGTTATCCCGAGAGAGAGAGAGAGAGAGAGATAGAGAGAGTGCGGGTGTACGCGCCGAGAGGTATACGCGGCGGACTCGGGCTCACTTCTCGAGTGCAGCTGGCCCAGCCGACAGACTACTCGGAAGAGAGACCTCAGTGGGATGGCAGTTTAAATGCAACTATGCTTCCTCGGGTTTGGGTTGAGCGCGCAGGGTCCGAGTCGGCGGCGCTCGGTCGTGCTCGGCCGCCCTCGGATCTCGTCGATATGCCCATAGACACAGTGTATATGTCTATGGATATGCCGTGTCGTACCATGCTAAACTATGCTCTCTCGCTACCTTCTCCCTTGTGTTCTACTCTCTAGCTTCGTGTAACTGTCCCTCTCCTCCTCCCTCCCACTCTTCTCTCCTCCCTACTATTCCCTAACCCCTCTTCCTTGCCCCCGTGACCATCAGGGTCTCGCGATCGCTGTTCCTCCACCTGGCCAGCCAGCGCACCTCTCTCGCTCCCATCGGGACCAGTCTCTCTGTCTTACCAACGACTTTTTCCTTTCTTCCAGCCCTCTGTCTCGCTCCCACAAGACGATGCACCGAGACTCGGTCTTACAATTAGTGTTGGTCACCGGGACGCAGAAGTGGGAGTACCTACCGGTGGCACAGGTAACCCGCTGCCGCCGACGCCGCCGCCGTCGCTGCTGCTGCTGCTGCTGCTGCACCGCTGCTGTTGCAGATTGTAGTGATGGTAGTAGTGGTGGTGGTTGATGGTGGTGGTAGAGCACTCGGTTGTGTGCGTGATGGTACGTGAGAGTGCGGGGGTGTAGCTTGGTCGGACGAATGGGTGCGGGACGGGGTGGCAGACCTAGAGGAGAGGGGAAGGAATGACGGTAGTAGGATATCGACGACGGTAGGGGGAACACCGAGAGGAGGGGAACAGACAGAGACGGTCATATGGCGCCCGAGTCGAAACGGGGATGTCTTATGTCATTTTTCTTCGCGATATTCTAACGGGTGGCCCCGGAACAACGGGACTGCAGACGAGGTTCGCTTGAAAGTAGAATCAACCCCCTCGCACGATATTTGACCCGGAAATTTTTCGCATTCACTCGGTAACTGCTCGGCTGCCCCGGGTAGATTTTAAACCGGCCCGACGACCCCGTTACTCGGGAGATTTTTGTGGAATTTTTATTGTTTTTTTATTGGGCTTCTCGGGGGCGTGGGAGGAACAGTAATTTTGAAGTTTATTGGCACGGAGTAATATATTCTTTATAGTTTATCGGCGGCACGGGTAATTGGGTTACGGCGAAGATTTCGGGAGCTTGCGTTTCACATTTTCCTGCGCTGATCTTGCTTGGGAAGAAAAAATGTTTCCTTTGATGCTATCTGAGCCAGTTTTTTTTTTATATTTTCGGCTTACCGGGTCGAAGTTGGACGGACTTTTTGGTGACCGAGGATTCGTTTTCTTTAACCTTTTCGGGACATTTGACGAGTATACTCGTCATCATAAAACAGCAATTGTTATTTAAGTACATCTATTAAGTACAGTAATTGTTTCAGCAGTAGTCAGCTATTTTTCAAAATGTTTCATAAACATAATTTTTAATGTTCTACTTTTTAATAAATCCGGTTAAGGAAAGCAGTTGTTTCGTTGACTAGAATATTTTTGATATGGTAGAAATAAAATAGAAATGCTATTCATTTTTTAATACACTTTTTTTCTTTTATTCAATAAATTTGAATAGGCCATAAACGCACAAAGATGCACAATCCAATTATAATATTATGTGTACCGAATTTTGTCAATTATATTGCGAGGTTTGCTTCAGGTAAAAACATTGTCACGCTTAATCTACGGAAAATGAATAGATTTTAGCGGTTTAATTAGTTGTATTTTTTCCGCGAGCTTGTTTACCGCACACGCCAGTAAAATCTAAAATTGTTATTCGTCGCCTTTCCTGGTTCGCACAATAAAAAGAAATATATAAAAGTTTCACGAAAAGCTTCCGGTAAATGGGGTCACCGTTAAGTCTCCACCTTCCTTTTTTACCATTTTTTTCACGGTTCAGCTACGAAATAATAAAAATTTCTTAAAAATCTTACGCCAAACGGATTAAAAATGTTGAACTCGGATTTGCATTTATGTGTGGGCTTCTATTTCACGAATTTAGCGTGCGCATATTTTCCGTAAAATACAAATGCCTTTTATTTGTTGTTTCGAAATATTTTTACTTTCTAAACCGCTTTATATTTCAGTTAATGGTAGTGTAAAAATAACAGTCGCTATAAATAAAACGCGTGTCGTCGAATAGTAATTTTGAAGAATTTTCCAGCCTGATATTGATATATTTAGTATTATAATTGGATCAACATTAATTGGTTATTCAAGGCTACCTCCGTTCTATTTCTAGAATGACTCATTTCATTGGGAGTGGGAGAAGCGACCCTGGGTAGCATAATCGACTTTGTAGTTAACGCTCGGCACATAAAAATATCCTGATCCGTTATAATCCTTTCATTAACTAAATTCTCAACGGTACCGTACACAGTGTATTGATTAAACTGCTTACATAAACCATTACCATAATCGGTGTGCTGTTTCTAAAAAAAAAACTTTCGAAATTGCACTTAAAAATGCAAATTAATATAAACATTTCATGAATAACCTGCCTATTATTAGATTGATTCAGAAAAATTATGTAAATTAAATGAAAGGGAACCTATTTACACAGCTTATACTAAATCTGTTCAAGAAGAATTACTAACAGTATAGTATAAATTTAAAATTGTCTAATTAGAAAAATCATTTTTTCTATAGCGCGGTTATTTATTACATTAATTTCTTCTTCTTTTAATTCTAATTTTTATTAGATTGCTAAATTTTATGAAGGTTTGCAGTCTATTTATATCCAACACTCGAAATATAAATTTTATTCAATTCCTACATATTTTCGAATTCAGTCAAAAACTCTTTTGTGGTTTCAGCAATTACAAAACGTGGGTATCAGACAAACAATCTACAAACGACACCCCTTTTTTCAATCAAACATTTCATCAATAAAAAGTAATATATCTCTCCGTCCAGATAACAATTAAAATAGTTCACCAGCAAACAACATGTTCCCATCGAAACTGTTTGTCAAGCTGAAAAACATTGTGTCTGACCATAAAGGGAAAAATTAAAACAAATTTACAAAGGAACTGCGCCTTTCATCGACGCGTATCAATCGAAGACAACGTATCCAGCTATCAAGAAAACGATAAATCAAATTTTCTATCGACCGGCTGTTTTCCGCGGCACGAAGTCGAAGCCAGTAGTCGAGGATCAATACCCTATTCTAAAATAATGAGACAGCCGCGCATAGAGCGCGCCGAAACGGAGAAAAATAAAGCCAACATACTGGAGAAATAATTCCGGCGGCGCTTTCGCATCGTGATCGTTATTAAAGCGATCAATTTAATCGCGCCTGGATATACCGGATTGCAAACGCGAGGTATATATATATATAATATATAAATGAATATATATATATATATATTATTATTATATGTATACATATATATCCGCGCACTTGATTCGCCGCGGAAACCCCGCCGATTTCGAAACGCATTTCCACGCGTTACATTATTCATAGGCGGTAATGACATACTGCGAATATTATACATCTCGCGTACACCCGGTAAAACTATCAATTGTCCTCGATTCAATGCGACTCATTTCTGGCCCCGACGACGACGATGTTTCGCCTCGTCCATTCGTGCCATTTTTCCTCTCCTCGTCCCTTCTTCGTCACGCAGTCAACCAAAATCCGTCAAAATCCTACATTCAAATGTTCAACTTCCTTCAAAATGCTTGCCCTGGCAAAGATTATTATTATTATACTATCATCGTAACACTCTGGAAAATATCTTCTTATGCGATAAAGTCAAAAGCAACAACTCGTCGTGTATACAGGGTGATTCTTGAAACTGGGACGGGTTACTTTTTTAAAGTGAAAATAGGAAAAAAGATGATACAGGAAAAAACCTGGCAATTTTTTCGTTAAGTCAATCGGTACCTTTTATTATCCTCCGTATAAAAGTACTAACCCTAGCTCACCTAAATGTCGAAACACCACTTTCACGAATTTAGTCCCGATTTCTGAGATTTTCGACCACCGTGCTTGTTTCGCCTAGTCGTATCAACGCTCGGGAACCTTCGTTCCATTTTTCCTTTCTTTTTCTTTTTTTTTTTTAGTAATTTCTACTTTTTGTCTTCATTCGTACTGGACGCGACACGAGCGACTCTCACGTTTCCTCGATCGTGGAGCTGCGAAAGTTTCGCCGTCGGAAGAGAAAAGTTATCGTGCTCGACGGATTTTCAAAGTTCGTCCCCTCGAGCGCTAATCGAGCCGGCCATTTCTGGATGAAAGAGGAAGTGGATTCCGCAGCCCGCGGCTCTCCAGATGCGTCATCTCCGAGATCCGAGCGCCGCAGACTCGATTATCACAATAAAATTTAATTGGCACGCTGCGCGCCTCGCCTCGCCTCGCCTCGCCTCGCACCGTTTCGCCGTGCCTCGCCGTGCGAATCGGGACCACGGAATTTAAACAGTCTGATTTTCTCCCAGCGCTTTTCCTCGTCGAATCATTTCCCCCTTTCTTCGCAGCGAGGAAGCGTGGCCCGTACGAAACCGGAACCGTTCTATTCGCAGCGGCACGAAAAATTTTCTCGTTCCTCTCGCTGGGAAATCCGAAATTTATACGCTGCCGGGGAATAAAGCGCGATGGATGCCACAGCTCGCGGTTTCACTTCGCAGTCGAAGTTAAACGGGAAAACAACTTATCGAGAAATTAACCTTTTGCCGCGCGCTATGCGAAATTGCTTTCTCAATGGGGAACTTTTAATTGATAAGCGAACGGCCGCTCGGAATGAAACGTGACCGAAACGCGACGTATGATGTTCAACGTGGGTCAGAAGGTTGGAAAACGTTTTCATTTTGGTTGATGCATCCAAATTTGACTTTTATTAGGCGAGGTCTTCATTTGAAAACTTTCCATCTCGAAAATTATGAAAGATATTAAAAAAGGGGAACAGTATCAGTTTTTTATTTGAGTGGCGTTTTCAAGGTCATTTGAAGGACAGCATTATTATTTCAAATGGAAACCCTACGAAAATTGCTGGTCTTTTATTAATATAGGTTTCCATTTGAAAACATAAAGTTGACCTTCTAATGACCTTGAAAACGCCACTCAAATAAAAAACTGATACCGTTCCCCTTTTTTAATATCTTTCATTATTTCGAGATATTCGGCTGGAAAGTTTTTAAACGAACACCCTGTATAATTGTATGATACACAGCAGTAAGTAGAGGTTTCAAGTACATGCTACGATATAATTTATTTCTTTTTCGAAGATTTCCATTTTGGTAGACGTATCCTTTGGCTTTTGCCGTATCGATAAAATAATTGGAGCACCGAAACTTGCGACATTGTCGCTCGTCCGATAGCAAAGATGCAGACGAAACTATCAAAATCTGCTGACGCGAAACACGACTGCCTTTAGGAAATTCACCAACCAGAATTCGATAACCCAGATTTCGATGTCGCCACGGTAACATTCGAAGTAAGCAATGCAAGTATGTATTGCGTCCCTAGTTTAACGAGTTCGTGGCGGCGAAATTAATACGCGAACACCAGTCTCGTTTGCCGGAATCACGAACTTCCGGTCAAACCGAAACTGTTGCTGTCCTTCCCTACGTATCTCTAATCCATTTACGGAACCTAATCAATTTCATGAATATCTCTCCGAAATTGAAACAGTCTTTACGGATATACCATACATTATTAATAGACTGCGAATCTTATTGCAAAATAAAAATTGTCTATTTCTTTCTCTTTTTAATTTTTATCGGGATATAGAATATAATATAAGCAGGTACAATTTAACACTAGAACAGCCGAGGCGGGTAAAAATTACTTTCTTTACAATCTTCGGTTGTTCTGGTATTAATTAGACCCGAATAAAAAAATTTTAATGAATTCGATTGAATTTGCCGAATTTAATTTAAACGAATAAAATTTATTAAATCGTATTTAACAATATATATTTACCGGATTCCACGCGAGTTACGCGGGATTAAATTTCACGTTCTGAGGAGTAAGCAGACGTTCGGATAGCGTGTTTATCACTCGAGCAACGGGATTATAAAATGCATGATTTAGATAACGCGGAAGGACCTTTCACCCGGCAAACTTTCAAAAAGGAAGCTGGAAGCGACGAGGAGTCAGTGGAACACATTGCATAAGATGTTTCAAAAAGTAAGCACATCAATTCCAAGGTAAAGTCGTGATCCCCGCGCGAAGATCAAACTTTTCCGCATTCTTCTTCCGAGGCGAGCCGCGCTTTGCCCACCGAACTAACAAGTATAGCGCAACTTATAATGTATCTGAAGATTGCACGTTCGAAACAAAACGCGCCGATCGTTTTTGCAATCTCGTGACAACGACGGGACCAGCCACGAAAAATCGTGTCGCGGGAAATGGCGATCGTCGCCGAAGAGAAATGACAGTGGACCATGAAGAAGTCACCAAAAAACCGGGTGAAACTGCAGATCAGCTACGGTACCGCACACTTAACCGTTCGCTCTTGGTAAGACTTTCGAATTGCCTCGCTCAAGCTTTCGACACCTGCTATACATCATTCTATAGTATTCTCTCCGTAACTGTCGTATCTTCGGGTCTGCCGCGCGACAGTTCTAGAAGAGGTACGAACATGATAGTGGAACTGAGGGCAAACATCAAAGGACTCGTGCCACCTTGTACGTTCAAAAACCAAAATTTCTTATTTTTGGTTCTCCGTCGATGAAACGTTTACCACCGTATTCGTCTCGTTTCTCTGATTAAAATGACACCAAACACGGTATAATTACGATCGCGATTACAATGATTTCTCTATATATGTCGCCTAGGCCTGGACGATACATGACACTGGCAAGTCCCTGGTGTCCCGTGTCTGGGCGTTTGAATACTTTCGTGGGCCAGTGTTCGGATCGGTCCGCGTAACCGAGATTCCATAATATCCGTTCTCGGTGACCTAATCGCGAGCGGCGTTATCGTAATAAATTGAATCGGATCGAACTGTTCCGGGCGAAATCGCCGGTTGATAGTCTTCGATTCGGGCCCGGCCGATGAGTAAGGGAGCCGTCATTTACATTGTAAATGGCCACAATATCCGCGTGAAAGCAAACCTTCAATTAGGCTCAGTTAGGATGGTACACGCGGAACACGCGGGACAGAGGAACCGTCGCCTAATAACTCGGGAAGCAATTACGGAGACCGTCCTTTCGGAACGGTCGAAATTATTGATATCAATGTTTTGTCATTCGAGATTGCGAGCCGCGAGAAGACACGCGAGCCCTCAATCTTTAACGATCGGCGATATTGACGAATACGCAATTCTCTTTCGGCGCGATCGTGTGTCATCTTGCACAGTTTTCCCTGGAGGAAACGAAACAAGCGAGTTAGAGAACAGTAATAAATTCGCAAGTTTGCGAATGTATAAACGAAATATTGCCTATTCGAGCGAGGACGACTTCTTGAAACGTTAACATTAACGACTCGGTCGTGTCCGACGCGCTTTAATCACCGAAAAGGTTGGCAAAGTCTCTGTATGAAATATTCGTGTAGCATCAATTTGGTAAGAAACCACGAGAACGAGGGAAGCTTCGTACCAGCAGGCGGCCGGAATCGACACGAAATCTATCATGGCACGTGGCCATTATTGTCACACACGTGTTCGCTGAACGAAAACGGAACAGATTGAATCGTCGAAATAAATTTCCGCCGGTATCGGGGATCGATAAGCCTCGATCTTATCGGTCCCGGGTCGAACGAAGCCGGATTTACAAAGAAACTGCGAGGAATGGGGGAACAGTCGAGTTAATTATCCGGTGCTTACCGACTCTCGATGATTCGAGAGTACGCTCTGCCGTGAATTGCTCTTGCAAATGTTCGAGCGCAGCTATTAAACCACAACGAAACGTAATTACCTGGCTGCAATAATTTCTTTGTCGGCCCGTGAACAGTTCGCTGGGAAATTGGCTTGAGACGGACACAACGATGTCGTCGAGACACTTCATCTTCTGTCGAGAAACCACGGCCACGAAAACCACCGAATTTATACAGCGAGTGAGAAATCACGTCTTGTTTAAACCCTTTCCTCTTTAAATGATTCATAAAAAACGTACAGTTTGTGAAACAATTCACGTAACAATGAAGTCATAATATAACAGAATTACGAGTTTACCCAAAACTTTACTATATGTACGTATACTTATTAAATTCTTGTGAAAAATACTTATTCTCACAAGGTTCTCGAAATGTAACCCGTTCGAGCTAATTTCTCTAAAAGCGTGATTCGAAACAGTTGAAACAGTCCGAGACTCAGTGTGCACCAGATAAGGG
Source organism: Halictus quadricinctus (assembly GCA_028454245.1). Taxonomy (NCBI): domain Eukaryota; kingdom Metazoa; phylum Arthropoda; class Insecta; order Hymenoptera; family Halictidae; genus Halictus; species Halictus quadricinctus. The sequence goes on from CM052112.1 coordinate 5,654,971, forward strand.
GAATTGACTCGGATCGAGGAGAATACAGTTACCCCCTCTTTGCCAGTACCGGATTAGTCACGTGACATTACGACACACGTCACGTGACCGCTCCGTGTCGGAAGCGTGGGGGACCTAAAACTCGTATTTCCATTTCTTTTGCCGAAAAGCGTTTCCTCGAGAAAAAGAAAAAACCTGCGAATAAAGATTAATTTTCAACCGGGCTTCAGAGAGTTCCTTTTACATTCTCCGTGCACCGGAATTGAGTTGAAACTTTCATCAGCAGGAATTACCTTTTTCCTGCAAGAAATCCCTTAATTATTAATTTACAATTAGCCGGCGGTCTTGCGGCCAGTAGTGTTCGCCTAGCGTTCTACGCGCGCACGCGCGAATCGTATGTAGGGAAAACGAGAGAAAAAAAAAAGAAGATTAGCCGACTTATAACAGAACAGATTTATGGACAATGACCTAAATCATAATCTGGTATGCCGAGGAGTAACACCATTAAGACTACATTTCACCGAGCACGACAGGTTGCGGCATGCTGACGCGCGGGCTCGCATACGAAGTTGCACGGGTTTCAATGGAATGCATGCTGCATTATGCGTCACGTCAGAATTCCGCCGTCTGGAGTGCGTTACGTTGAACGACTGAAACGAACGAGCTGCTTCTGCGTTTCACCTTGCAATATCTATCAGAACTACGGGACGCCATGCGTTTTTCGACCATCGGTTGCAAAATTCCGACGGAGAACCGATGCACTGTGGGCCACTTAACCCGAAAATCTGGACAAAACCCCATTTAAAAAATTTTTTATTCCCAAAATTTTGTATTGCGGATGAGAATGTAAAAGGAGCAATGTTTTCTCATTGGCACGCTCATAGAACAACGCAATTCATCGAAACTTAAGGAATTTCGTAAATAATAAATAAATCTTTGAAATCGCCTTTTACAAACGCAACAGAAATGCAGTATTTTCACAATATCGGTTCTTAATGGATCAAGCAAGATACATCCTAAAAATGGAGCTGAATAACACTTCGTAATGTTCTCGAATAATCCGAAGAATTCTCGGATTCGCGAACTCATTCACGAATGTTTTCATTCAGACGTATAAATTGGCTCGAATTGCCACGAGGTAAGAACGTTCAAAAAGTACCGCAACAATTCGTATCGCTTTTTATTCCGGTGACGTCTAGTTGCTTCTGATATTTATGGGCAAGATCTCCTTCGGTACGAAAAAAAAAAATGATCTAGGTCACGAGAGGAGCCCGCGCAATTTTTAGCAGAGGGTCCCGCATCGAATCGCATTATATGCTGAAAGCGTGTAATTTTAGGCTAATGCAAAAGTTCCGTCATCTCATTTGACCGAAAGGGCTGTATCCGTACGACGCGACAGGAAGGTGCAATATTGCGCTGAAATTGTATTAACAGCGGCGAACGTGCCACGATCCGCCATCGCGCCAGTCATGCCTCCGAGCGGAGCCCGTCGAACATTTGTTATTCATGTACCATTATACTATTTCGTTCGAACCATTGTTCCGTTCGATCGTTGCATCTTGGTTCTGTTGCGTCTCGTCGAATCGTGAACTTGCGGAATGCAAAACGCCGATATTTTTCGCGTCTGTTTTCGACCCTTGCCAAATCACGAGGGCCCGCTTAATTCACTGTTGACTTTCAAGCGTGTACATTTGTTGTTGATCAGTTTCGTTTAAACGTTTTACTACTGCACAGAATACACAGAATGTCTTAGAGTGGTACAGTTGCACGTGAGATGATTCTATTCGCAAAAGTGAGTATCTTTTTATCGAGCTTTTCTATGGAGTTAATTTTGCTAATTGATTCACCATGGGCTCGCTTGTACCAACCGTTTTGAAACACGTCTTGAACGTATTAAAACAGTTCCAATTAATTCAGTGAAGCGTAGGGTCAAGTTAAATTCTTCATCCCTGATTAACGGATTAATAACATTGGTAACGGACAATGTTAGCAAACTATGAGAGTTAGCCGGCAGCGTTCGTGTCGGTGTGAAGCTGGTATTACACGATCGATTTGCAGGAAGCGTTCGCCAACAGCCAGCAACATCAGAACCGGAGAACTTGATAAAACGTTTCGTCGGTGATTTCTTGCTCCCGGTAAGCTTTTATCAGTCCTCGAACTGTGGCTGGTAGCGAGATAACAACGTCGAATTTGTCATTCCAACTGGCGAACGCGCGTGTATACGTATTTACACTGTTTCGAAGTATTTGAATGCCTGCTGGTTTCACACAAAATGATAACGTTGTGCAATCTTCGTTGGTTCTTCCAATAATTCCTATTAAGTATATGGTACGTTACACGGTACAACACTATTCAGATTCACACGGTACTAAACATAATAAACAAGACGAACACAGTAAGTTAAAATACAGTGATTTTTCTATATATATATAAGTCGCCAAGGCTTGGTTAATAAACGTCGCGGAATTATCCCCACTACTGCTCGGTATATCCCGTGAGGGGTCATTATTATTACTATTATTGACATAGTAGGGGGACCCATAAGTAATCAATTATGTTGAAATTGAAAACAAACTTTGTAGTAAATTCAAGTTTTCTTAATTTATTATATAATCTCCATCACTATCAAGACCAGATTGCCATCTTTCCTGCAAATTTTCAATCCCTCTCTAATAGAAATCCAGGGTTCGAGAAGCAAAATATGACTCAAGGTGCCTCCTTACATCTTCCATAGAAGCGAATGTTTTATTTATGACGAATATGATCCTCGGAAGGTACGGACACCACCATTTTATTACAGGGTTGTAAAAAAAATGATACTGTTTAGAATATTTGGAACACAGGCTGCTTCACCGAAAACTGTAAAAAAATACGTGTTTCCTCTTCAAAGATCGGTACAGAACTAAAGGAAAAATAAATTCTTTGAAAATAATTGATTACTTATGGGTACCTCTAATAGTTTGTGTTTTATTAAGAAGATACATGTAGGACGTGCGATCCGCCGCGACGACAAAATGTTTGCGATTTGTCCGGCGAGTTAAACGAAATTCCGATCTCCGTGCGTTTCGTCTCCAGCGGGACTATTACTTTACAATAGACCATTAAATGTACACACATACTTGTTCTTCCTCGGTGCTCGAAACGAGAAGCGGGATCGCAATATAAAAGGAAAGGGACAAATGATGGGCCTGGATGAGACTCCCCGAATAAAGGATAGAAATTCATGGACAGAGAAGGGCATCCAAGGCGAACGATTCAAACGGAAGGAATACTCTTTTTCTTAGGCATTTCTTTCTCGTTTCTCGTCGAGCTGCGGCGGAAGCAACGTAACCATCGTCATTTTATTTCATCGATACCGCTGTACCGTAGAGATTGTCTACCAGAAAATATATAATCAAGTTAGCATAGTAGTTACTAGACTGCGGATGTTTATGCAAAATGAAAAGTGCTTGCATCGATCGCAGCACACAAGAGCTCGATAAACATTTCTTTCTTATTCTTAAAGAATATAAGATGCAGCCCGCTCTCGTTAATATTTTCAATTCAGCTTTCAAATTAATATTAGCCCCGCTGTTAATTGCAATCTCTTTAAGAATGTACTGTTCCTACTGCAAACGCAGCGTTCTACAACGCGGATATACAATGAGACAGAAACTTTCATAAAGTTTAATTCAACCTTCATTGTATTTTTAACCGAATAAAATCTTTTATAGGGGAAATAAATTCCTCCGTAATTCCTGCCCGTATGAAACTCTTCTGTAAGAATGCGCATTTACCTTTCGATAGCTTGCAATAGCACGGTAGTGATTTACAAAGGCGCGGTCGCGTGTGATCAAATGGGATAAACACGATCCTCGAGTAGTAGTGACGCTGTCGTTTCAAACAGAGAACTAATTGCAGACCTTCAGCGATGCTAGAAAACTATTATTCCCATCTCTGGAATGTGTTCCTTTCAATGTTAGACGAGAAGAAAAGAAAGAGATAGATTGGGGAGGGGGGGGGGGGGGGTAGAATAATAAGGATCCGAAAAGAAAGAAGGAGCAAAGAGCGGTGAGACAGAAGATGACATAGATACAAAGAGTTATTCTTCGTGAAAGAACTCGAGATTGAAGGGGAAGTACGATATATTTCCGCGTATACAGTTTCTTTGAAGTCGAGAGGAGACAGACATTGCGAAAATGTGTCTTTTCAATTTCGTTCGGTATGTAAATTGTAATAATCTATCGCGTTTGCACAGGCTGATGAGGGAAAGCCGAGGGTACTCCACTACAAAACACAAACATAAAGTATTCTTTGCGGCTCTGTTGGATTCTAGTAACGTTAAAACGCGAGGAAGAATCTTGCAATCTTTTTTACCCCCTCGAACTGGACGCCATTCAGTTTTCCGTAGAAAATTCAAGATTATACAATATTTACAGTGTAACGAAATTTTATAATCTGAAGAAACGATCTGAAAAAAAAACTTTCAGAAAAAAGGCTTTCTAATCAAAAATTTCCTAGTGAAAAATATATGGAAGAGTCGTATAATCGAATAATCAGAGAAGCTTGACGAGGCACGAAAATTGTTTCCATTAAAAATTTGTGTAGTATGTTCGAAATTATTCGGCGTGGTAACAACTACGCACAGAATTTACAAATTTCGTTGTTACAGCGATGAAAAGTAGTACTCTAATCTGAAAGTTGTTATGGTTATAATAGTTCGGGCTCTAGATCTCTGGATTATAAACCTAGTTAATAACTCTGTCAAAAGGGGTGGGAGACTCTATTCGTCTAGTATGTTTAATTATATTCTGATAGTTTTATTAGTTGCATCGGTTGAATGAAGGCCATTTGTTTTACAAATCAAAGTTAATCTCTAAGGAATGGTTTTATCCTAATGAATCGGAAAATAGTAGACGTAAAATTCTTAAAAGACTGCAAAATGCCATTTTTACCATTAATATATAACACAATTATATCGTTATAACTATTCACACATTTGCCAAGGCAAATGCTTTTTATTAAAAAAGAAAAATATTTTATTCACGAAAATAATTCCTCTACAACCACTTAGGGGTAGTAGCTTAGTAGTACTTAGGGTAGTAGTAACCTTAGGAAATCAGGTACGAGAATCCTCAGCGCATTAAATTTATTATCAACAGCTGCAATAAATAGCACCGCGGTATTTCAGCGAATCTCCGAGATCCCAATCAAATTTGTCGTGGGCAGAAATCAGTATGCGAAAGTGGGGCGACTAGAGAGGTTCGTTTTCGCTTTATTTAAATGGGCCGGGAGAACACAGAGTTCGGTAGTTGGTAAAAATTCCCGTCGAAATCCCCGGGTATATCTTTAGCACGGCCGAAATTACAATTTAAATAGGGACTCCCTTATTCATCGACCGTCAGATGTGAGCTCTCGCGACTTAAGGTAGCTATCTTTTTCACCGTGTCTCGGCGCGGGCGTCGTCGGTCGAACGGGACCGGTGTGGTGCGCCGGTACGATGAAAAGAAACAGCGAACGGGGTATAGGGTCTGCTGGGAAAGAGACAGGGAGCTAGCCCGACGACGACGACGTGCCTGAGAAACGATAGCGAGAAGGAAAACCCCGGGTGAACGTGAACGAGGACGCCGAATACAACGCGAAGAGAGACAGAGGAACGAAACGAAAGTAGAGGGAGGTATTCTTTGTGATGGGATTTGAGAGGCGAGCAAGGAGACGTTCTTGAGTCAATGCTGTCCTTAAACCACGAAAAAGCTCGAGAAGTCCGAAAGCCAAGGGCTGAGTTCGCGGAAATGAAGATCCGTCGTGGTAGCCTTGTCGCTCTTGTTCTTCACCTTCTCCCCTTTTTCTCGAGTCTCGACGCGGTCTGCGAATATCCGTGCCCCACCTTTCGACCACTCTGTGACGGACGGGTTCCTAATACGATTTTTATATTGTAAAACAACTTTTTCATTTCATCGGTTCATTCGTTTCCCCCCTGTCTCACATTGTGCCTTAACCCACTGAGTACCAAATGTTTCAGAATGATTGGTATTTAAGAGATACAGTGATTTCTCTATATATGTCGCCGAGGCCTGGATGATAAACGTCGCGGAATTATCCCCACTACCGCGGGGTGTACCCCGACTGGGGCCACGAACCTCGAGAGAACCGTGTTGGTGACATACATATATCGAGAATTCACTGTACTATTTGTACAGGGTGTCTTAAAAATGTCGAATCTCCCCGTTGACAGGGGCGATTCGTAAATGTTCTCCGTGAGTTCGTGAAGGAGTTATTAACGAGAAACGCGGACTAATCAGAGCACGGCTACAGTGGACGGATTCCGATTTTTCTTTCTTTTTTTTATTGTTTCAACGGTTTACTACGGATTCATAGAGTCTCGAGTTCGCAATAATGGGGTTGACGATTTGTGCAGAATTGTTTTGGAGTTGCGACCACTGAATTCGGTGACTAATGTTTGGGGATGCGCGATTGATACAGTGAGACAAACAATTTCAGTCAGGGTAAATGTGGGGTCATCCGACGTGGAGCGTCCAGGATAATAAGCCACGTGTTCCGTCCGCTGTCAAACTGACCATACATGATAATACATTAGGTCACTGCACTTAGTTCTATCCACTATAGCACATCGTCGACGAGGTCGACGTTTCGAACCAGTTTATTTTCAATTTATACTACATCCACCTGTCAAATTAAGGAATTTCCTATATTTAAACTGTGATAACTTCACGAAAGAAAATGTCGTACAACAATCCACCTAGATTCATTTTCAAGCTTGAACTATGAATTTTTACTACCCTGAATTCGATCTCTCAAAGATATTTTTATATGCAACAAGTGAAAAAGGGAAGTGTTAAGTTTTACTTTTTAAACATTCAAATGTTTTTATATGCAATTAGTATGCAACTGTGAAGTATGCAAATACTATAGATTTTAAGATTGAAACCTCCTCTCTAAAATGACACTCTTAAAACTTGATGCACAATTATTTGTGTTGTGGTTTTGTTAAAAACTAAAATTAATTGTAGACTGAACTTTCGACCTGAATTAATTTACCGAATTAACTAATTGAGCGTGTTGAAAATATTCGAGGAAATGACGATGACATTATAGAAAGTTCAGGCATTGAAAGTTTTGAAACACGGACAAGAATCTCGCTCGAAATATCCAGAGACCCTCTCGATAATTATTTGATCAACTGAATAATCAGATTCCGCTGCTTCCTAGTCGATGAAAGTTTCACGCGATCAAATAAGACCTAATGTCCCATTCCTCGTCCCGAATACCGGCGATGGCTCGATTATTCCAGGAGTTGAATAGGGGGATAGGCGGATATGCCACAACATTTTACTATCTGTGTTCTTCTACTAAAATATTAGAAAACACACAGGACAGTCGATAACAAGTATTGGGTTGTTTGGAAAGACGTTTCTTTTTTTTTTTTGAAAATGAAAGATTTCTTGTAGTGTATAAATATTTTATTTAATCATATATTCTCCATTTTCGTGCAATTACCCAATTTTGTCTTTATCAGCTTCAACTGGCCTTCCAGAACGTGGTACATCTTCACCATCAAAATTACCGGAATGAAATTTTGCAAACCAGTTTTGACCCTGGCGTTCTACCAATACATCTTAATTTTTTTCTTCCTTGAACAGCATTTTTACCTTTTCGATAGTAAAAAAGTAAAATATGCCGAAAATGCTGCTTCCGACTTTCCATATTGGATAGGGCGGCAAACATAAACTGTTGCGCAGAATCCAACAAACTTGTTTCATCAATTAATCGAACAAACATCGCAAATTTTCTTTGTTGTTACATTAAATCCCGCATGAAAATGAAAAAGTATGCAATGACGAATATGATCCTCGGAAGGTACGGACACCGCCATTTTATTCCAAGGTTTTTAGAATATTTTGAACACAGGCTGCTTTACCGACAACTGTAAAAGAATTACGGAACTAAAGGAGAAACAAATTTTTTGCAAATAATTGATTACTCATGGGTATCCCTAATATACAATGACAATGCGGCTGAAGTGTGAAGTTGGCTGCGAAAAACTACGATTACGTCCTCTGTTGGAAAGAAATGAAATTGCATTCCGAACAACCCAATATAACAGTATGAAAAGTACTCAGCGTAGAAGATTGATTATACATTTTTGTTGCGCATCGTTTAACTGTCCGGGGCTAGTCCGGGTTTTTCCCCTAAAACCAGAGCGTCCCCGTGTCGCGCTTTACGCTTCGATCGTTAAACCCTCCCGTGAACGGTCGCAGAGCACGAGGCAAATTTCAATTTGTAGTCGCGGGGGCAAAACGCGACTAGATTCCTCGCGACGATTTCCTTTCGTTCTGCCGCGCGCCTTACGACACCCCGCAAGGGAAATCCTGTGTTCCCGGGCGGCATGGCATGGCGGCCGCACGCGAGTGTCGACCCCGAAGATTGGATTTACTCGGGGATCGATAAGTCGTCTCATAAATCTGTCCATTATCGTCCCGTAAAGTTCTTCGTACGAGCCGCGCGAGATCACCGGGAGTTTCAGTGTGTCTGTGCGTGCGCGACACTGTTACATAGATTCCGGATAGATTTCTTGCTCGTCACGAGAAAGACGCTCCAGGGATTCCCACCCGAGAGGGAGATAGCATCTCTCCCTGGGCTCGAATTAACGTATTACACACGAGGAATTCGATTATGCGTCTGCTTTGGATCCTCCTGCGCCGCGTGACCTCGTGACTCGCATACGATGTCGTTCGATGCGCCGGTCATCTTCGATCAGGGGTTATAGAGAGCAATGTAACAATCTTTTTATCTATAAAAGTATGATTCTTTAATAAAATCGATTAATTGTGTGATATTGAAGTAGCATTGAAAAAAATAGTTAAAAATTTAGTGAAATATCTTCAACTAGAAAAGCTTAATAAATAGATGAAAAATTGAAATGGTAGATGGAATTTTCAACTGAAATACTTTTCATCTACGAGGAAATTTCTTTGCGCAAGGTGACAATAAAAGTTTTATTAAACTTTGCCAAGGTTCTTATGTCCTCGTGTTTAAGTTGAATATTTATAACGGAAAACACAATTATATTATGTATGCTCCACGATCCCCTTGTTCAAAGATTAGTGCTTTATGCGCGGCTTATCGAACTTTCCAGTTATGAGCAACGGTATGGCTGATTATCTATTATAATGGGTTGTTATAAAAGCCGTACGCTGATAGGTTGTTGGGCTAATGTCATGCTACTCTATATAATATACGTATTTATTCATGGATGGCTCGGTGATTTTCGAGGTTCATGAACTTGCAAATTTACGTTTATATGTTTAGGATTTTTGCGACTAAAATCTTCAATAGAAAACGTTTGCTAATATAAGAACCCTAAACGAGTACGTTACTAGTTCAGTAAAGTTTCTGTAAATTTGTAGTACATACATCCAACTATAAATAATTTTGTATTATTGAAGTTGTTGTGCCGTTTCTTCATCTCTAAGAATGTATTATATTTTATCTTATCTACAACAATCAATTACTAATTATTCCTATGGCTTCTAATGAATTTTTCAATAAGAATTAAACAAGCGAGTGTTGTCTATAAGTTTACACAGTCACTGGTGCTAGAACTTGCGCTGCGTGTCCCCCAAGGGACCAACTTCAGAGTAGTTCTCTCACCTGTGTCCGCTTAAAAGTAGACTTCTGCGAACTACGTTTCTAGAAAGTACAACTAAAAGCTGTTATAGAATTGCTTTTTCGCTTGGACAACAGCCTTAAGCCGCCATACGGTAATGCAATATTTATAAAACTGAAAAGTTCACGACTACAAATCTGCAAATTAATATTATTCTCCTCATATTTCCATTATAATTTTTACGTGTGCCTTACTGCACGTGGCATGCACACGAACAAAAATTTTAAAGTACATTTAATATCTTCATAACTGCATGTTCATTTTGCTGTGTATAAACTTCGTACATGTAAAAATCGTGACGATTACTTTTTTCTTCGAAATTTCCGACCGATTTCTAAATAATTCAAGTCGGATCGTCCAATTTTCAGAAAGTTCGTTGATTCGTTTTCGAAGGGTGTCCGAATATTTTTGTCCCCCACTGTCTAGGATTGTGTGAAAAATATAAAATTGTAAGGGTTTCCAGGGACACATCGGTCGCCGGGGCGAGAAGACTTTGGAAATACGGTGGCAATCGTGTTGCCGAGTCCGCCGCGAAAGATCCACGAGTCCGATGAAGCACGATTCAAATACCCCTTTATCCAAATCCGGGTCTGAATTCAGGATTCCGAGTTGCTCGGGGGAGGCAAGGACGTCGAAAGAAGCACAAGTCGAACGTTAATTTGGCGTCTGCGTCTTTCTCTCGGATTCCTCCCACATTTTCGTTGAACGTCGCTCGTTTTCCTCCCCTCATCTTTCGTCAGGCCGTCTCTCGTCACCCCCTCGTCTGCTCGTTTCCTCGAAGGATACAGCCCCGGCCTGGACCGAGTGCATTAAAATAAATTAATTTTCATGAGATTTTCCCGTAGCGAATGGCCGTTACGGGACTTAAAATAATAATTCAACGAGCCGCATGGACGGAATTTGCATTTCCACGTCACGGCACGCTTCTTCCAGCAGACAGCCGCGATCTTGACGACTCTGGAGTCGGTCGGAATAGAATTCTGAAGCAACGGTGGACGACGATGAGACAGACACGAGGCAGCAACGAATTCTGGAGACCAATTGTTTATTAGGATCGATGGGTGCACTCGGATGGGCGTGTTCAACCCTCGGATAGTCAACCTTTTCGACAACTGCATAATTGACGATGCTTAGAACCCTTTACAGCTTTATTCACCAGTCGTCTGAGATTTTATGCATTATTTGGAATTGTTAAATTTATCAAGAAATCCGATTTGCTGTAATAGAGGTAAAAAATTGATACGAGTCAGGCGAGTTTCTTTCATGTAAAAATAATGATATATTAAAATTTAGGATCTTTTTACTGAATAAATGAAATTGACATATAGCAAGTATACATGTCCTGGGAACAGTCTGGGGAAAGCAAATCGACTACTCTAACAGGTACTATGGTATTCTATTGTCATCAAGATAAAAATACCGAGTGCTAACTGTGGCTAGTATATATGACATAATTAAGAAACTTGAAACTAGTGCACGGGTGTCCTTATTAACCAAGAAATACGGTCTAAGTGAGTCGACGACTACGGAAATTAAAAAGCAAAACGAGTAATCAGTGATTCACTTGTGCCAGTTAGACTTACTACATATTTCTATACTCTATTCGAAAGAACTAGCAAATAGTACAATTAGCTTTTAATTTTTAGTATTTTTAATACTTCGAGTACAAGTATGCTTTTGATATTCCACATCGGGACGAGGAAAAGATTTATATCAAAAACGTGCGGGAACATTTTCCAACAAAATCTTGCGCAGTTGATAGAATTTTTATTTCGCACAAAGGTCCGCAGTATCACAATCTACACGTTGTACCGATTATTTAACACTAGGTTTAAGGAGCACTAAAAACGACTATTTTACGTCACTTTTTAAAATTACCTTGAATGTGTCTATCAAAATTTGTAGCCATTTTTGTTAAATAATTCCTCGTGGATGCAACTCTTTGCAATTTCAATATTCGCAAATGAAAAATATTAGTCATTTTGACGGGTCCCGTGAATCTAGGTGTTAAATGGAATTTCTATCACAAAAGTGATTGAATCCCTATTATTTTTCAAGCGTTTAAATGTATGGAACCTCTAATATGCGAAAAGCCACCCTAGCCACCACGGAGTTATGAAAACATCAAATTGTATTACGCAACCCCCTTAGCATAATTCGAGGGAAGGAGCGAGCGGGGTTGGAGGAGTCACGATCTCATTTAAGGATGTTCCGAATATCAGATCGGCCGTTCACGTTGCCTCTTTTTATCGGGCGTCGTAAACGTGCCGAGTGGAAGAGCCACGTTCGCTGTCGCGTTTATTCGCGGTAGACCCTTCCCGAGTCCGAAAGTGCCCTCAGGCGCTTCTTGACCAACTCGTCCCCCCCTCCTCTTTCTCTCACTCTCTCTCTCTCGCTCTCTCTTTCTCTTTGCCAACCCCCTGTACAACCGGCACGTGTTATTTTCCTTCTTACGTCCTCTTGTACCGCTCGTAACAGAAGAACACACCGGCATGAAACCCCGGTGTCGATTAAACCCGAGGAATTTCGCCGCTGTTAGCCCCGAGGATCGACACTCGAGTCGATGTCCTCCAACCCGCCATTATCACTTGCCGCTTCCTGGACCCAGCGAAACTTTTTAATCGATTTTTAACGTTGCGCTTTAATGTGCAATCCCGAGACCCGGTTATCTAACTTATTTTCCTCCTTCCTCTCACTCTCTACTCTTCTTCTGAAGTTTTGTGGCGATGCTGCGCGCATCAAAATATATACAGCACCGCTTGTAATTATTGGAACGACTTTCAAAGTTCGGAAGATTGTGCTACAATTGAAAAATAAAATTTACTTGGTAAACTTGCTGAATAAACCTACGATATAATGCACTAAATAGACGGAGTTCGTTGTGTACAAGACATTTTTGCAAGACACGGGAAAAAAAGTAACAATCTCTTTAAGAATTTCAATTAATGTGTGGACATTAATTCGTACAATTTACGGAATCTATAAATGGTATTGGGCGTTTGAGAAACACAGTTGCATGAAAAATCTGACGGTTCAGATACAGGAAAAATTTATGAACTACAGTGTTCCATCTTTGCAGTTGCCTTGCTTGGGACTGGCAACACGATTATAGAGAGTAATGGTCACGGTTCTGGGGTCGTTGGTTTCCTGCTGGTTCGTTTCTTGTATTTTCTGACTCATTTAACAGTATTCCATTTTTCTGAGGTAACAAAACTGTTGCAAACCGCGGCAAAATACGTAACATTTTTTAGACGCCAATTTTCTGCAGTTGTAGCATATACTGTAATGTTTGCAGTGCCATTAAATAATATGTCTTACCACTTCAATGCATTTTGTAATAACATTGTAAATGAACTGTTTCGGTTTTTAACTTTTAGATTTTTTTTACGATTGCAACATGATGTTTGAAATTATGTGAATACATATACATATTTCGGATAGAAAATGGAAATGTATGGCAAAAATAAAATTGTTTATGGATTCCTACATTACCGAAATAATAAATAAGATATGTTTAATCATTTATTTAATAATTTAAGCAAATATAATAGCTCACCATACGTGGAATAAACGCTGTATATATTTTATGCTGTAACATTATAGATTCCTGCAACATAAAAACATACAACTTACGTGAAAAATAATGTTACAATAAATTTCTTTGTTTTTGTTTTAAATTCTCAGTATAATTAAGTATACGCAAAATTTTATATCTAACCACTGATACACAGCGGTCTGAAATAGTTTGCGACTCAAATGATAATTACTCTGCAACGATAATTTCAATGATTTTACAAGTAACATTTGCTGCATTCTAGCTTGGTTAATTAAAAAGTGCTCACAAATGATAAAGTAGGTGGCACACTTTTGCTGGCTTCTACTCTGGTGGGTCACGAGAAATATTATTCCACCTCATCCTTGCTCGCGCCGATGTTAATTACATTAATTGAAAGAAATGTTACACCTTGTTCTGTAAGTCAAAATCCGCGAAAGTTTCGCCCGACTAATGAGCCAGACATGATTAATTTTCATTCTCACAAAGAAAGTTGCTTCTGTGTTGAGTAGAGGAAGAGTTACTATTCTTTTTTAATACTTTAAACGCGAAAGAAATTACATTCGGCTTTTGATCCAACAATCAATATAATTAAACTTTTATAAGAAACTGTGGTTGAAAATTTTAATCTAACCCACCTGGAAATCTGTAAATATGAAATATTTAATCACAACGAATAACATAATAAATAAAACACATTTAGAAAGTTCAATTACGAACAAACTTCCTGAATACTTGATAAAACCAATATTAAACAAAAATCTGTTTACACAGTTACCGCCTGTAATATAAAATCATCAATAAAAATGTAAATTTGACCGGACATTATTCATAAATTATGAGACACAACAACGACTGAAAATTTATTGGCTGGTCAGATTTCGTCATCTTCCTAATTACCGATGCATCGTTGCGCCAGCGACTGTGTGTGCTCGACAAACAAAAACATTTATGTAACATTAACTACCCGCAATTTCTTTTCCCTCCCACCTCATCAATCTATTCGATTTTCCCTTACACTTTATTAACAACGGCTTCGTAATTATCAAAAGTACAAACAAACACATATTCCCTGCTACTCTGAACCTTTAACAACAAAATGGTTCCTCCACTCAAAATAACCAATTTGTAAATGGAAGTCTAGTTACTTTTTACCCCTGTTTGCTTCTATAAAATATTTGATCAAGTATTATATTTCAAATGTACGTTTAACAATGCTGCAGGCAACATAGTCCATTACACAGCATTCTTTTTATTTTGTCGAGTATAATTTATTTTGAGCTTAATTATTCATTTTAAGCCCTACTTGGTACAATACTTTTTTACGCAGAATTTGGTGCTCATCAGAATTCAAGGAACCATATCTAATGCAATTCCGTCCAACGCAAGAATTTTATTTCTGGTTCTGAAATTTTGCAAATTTGTAGGAGCACTACTGTATTCCACTAGGGTAAGGGACCCAATTACTACGGCGGTGCCAATTACTGTGCGTATATTAATTATACTTCTTTTTAAAGCATAATGAATATCAAAAAAGAGATATTAAATTTTTCCATTAAAATTAGTTAATATAGATGTTATACAGGGTGTTCATTCGAAGACTTTCCAGCCGAATATCTCGAAAAGTATGAAAGATATTAAAAAAGTGGCGTTCTCAAGGTCATTTGAATGTCAATTTTGTTTTCTCAAACGGAAACTTATATTTTTTATTATGGGATCATATTGTACGTAAAAAGACCAGCAATTTTTGTAGAATACAAAAAGTTGACCTTCAAATGACCTTGAAAATGCCAACCAAATAAAAAACTGATACTGACCCCCTCTTCCCCCTCGAAATCCTTGGACACGTGTTTTACACTTTTTTAATATCTTTCATACTTTACATCTCTTTTTCAATATTCATAATGCTTTACAAATAAGTGTAATTAATACAGGCATAGTAATTGGTACCCGCACAGTAATGGGGTCCCTTACCCTATTGCCGTGCTATTCGGTCGTGACGAAGCTCGGCGATTAAAACAAACTAGCGTATTGGTCCGCGAGGCGGACGCAACTTCGGCGTCGCGTCGGGACGTGGAAATACGTATCGAGGAAGTAGCCGGAAGCAGTCCCCGATGACTCTTTCCGAGATCGGGGTTGGGTCCACGGAGGAAAACGAGCGTGTCGGGCCCGGGAGCCTTCGCTCTCTCCCCCGACGATCCTAAAACAGATGCACCGTTTCCATCCTTGTCCCGTGTGCTCGCAACCCCTCTCGCAACCCTTAGCTCCCACTCCAGGTCTCTTTTCAAGCTTTTTCTCTGTCTCTCTTCGGCGAGTGTTTATGGATCACAGACAACATTTCGACTCGCTCGAGTTCCTTTGTCGACTTCGGGTCGACTCTCCTGGAATCGTAACGAGCCCGAGGTAAGAGCGTGTTGCGCCGGCATTACTTAAAACTAAAATTAGTTCCTCGAGTGCACCCTCGTGGACCGCCGAGCGTCGTCGTCTCGCTGCAACTGCAACTGCAACGGGAAACGCTGGAATTGTTACGATGTATCGGGAATTGCCGAGGACGACTGGCGACACCGCACTGTGGTCTGTAATACTGTTTTCTAAGTATACCTATAGGGTAACCTGTCCACTTACGCTACACGTTTCTTTAAATTATTATTTCGAAACGATTATCTAATTTCCTGAGTATTATCTCTATAAGACAACTGGATAATTATGTGGAAGTTGGTCCTCATCACCGATCACCTTCAGGTATGTCAATGTCGTCATTCTGAACAACTTTTGCCTTAGTCTTTTTTTTTTAAGTATTCGTAAAACATTGTTCTATAGCAAACATATAAATAAAATGGTGTTGTTTATGGAGTAAATATTGAATCGACTAGAAAACAATGTGGTTTCCAAATAAATGAAAACTATCGTTTCAGAAATACTTTTAACGTGTGTTTGGTATAGAAGATTTTGAGAAAAGTGGCTAGAAAATAATTCCCAGCTGCGCTCGTTTTGGTCCGCCGAGGATTAGAAGCGCTCTGACGGGAGCTTCGCTCTAATTGTAAGCTAGAGCACAGTTCGCCAGGAAACTCTGTTTCTATCGCGCGATTTCGTAATCACCGTTGTTCGCAGAATGTATAATAAATCGCGTCCGGGTGGCTCGCAAGGAATATCCATCGTGCTCGTGGGACGCGATGCTGATTGTTGGAAGTCGACGTTTCCACAACTACAAATGGCGACGTTTCCGCGACATTTCGGTGGCGAATTGCGAGCAACGCTCCAGGCGACGGCTGAGCGTTTTTACAGACGAAAAATCGCGGTGCCCAGGACACGCATAAAAGTTGTCGCTCACTTATGTAGCGCAACATCCGACAAACGACTTGCTGTTGTCCTTGCGTATCGACGTTTGTATGAAACGTGTACAGCGAATCACAATAATATTCGGACACTTTAAGAAGGACAACTTTTTCAATATTGGACCATGTGATTTGAATTTTTTTTTAGAAGTTACAACAATTACTACGCGACGTGGACAAAATTTTGAATTGCAGAGAAAAGACTAAAAGCTGTTGTGCACAAATGTTTTATGTTGGCCTGTATTGAAAATTTAAAAAATATATTTTGTAGATCCGTATCAATTATGTAAATTCTGAACATTTCATAAAAATAGATTAGGGAATATAATAAAGAACAGAAAGAATCTCTGTGACCTTGGACTAATTATAGTCACTGAATTCCTAATGAAAGGGACTATCATTGTAGGTGTTTAAAAAAGGGTGGTTCCATTTAAAAAAGTCAAGGTGACCTTCATATCTCCAAAAAAATGACATAAAAACAAAATATTTTTTAGCATCGTGTCAGCCCCATTGTACCATTCAACTTTGTTCTTACCATATTTTACGTATCTTTAGAAACAACAAAGATATTTGAGGTGCTAACGTTTGGTGACTCGCCCTGTATAATAAATTAAGAAATAAAAACTTGAATGTACTACAAAGTTTGTTTTGGATTTCAAAATAATTGATTACTTATGGGTGTCCCTGATACATCTGAAGTAGAATCGTCCCCAAATATACAGGTTTCTTCCGATATAAGGCGATGGCTCGGGACGACTTTCGACGTATTGCGGATGAGGGATAGAGAGTTTCTCTGTTGAGGAAAAAGCATCGTCGTCTTATGTCGAAAGAAAACTGCATTTACTGTACGCAGTCGAGTGTCCTGTGTAACAAGCCACATGTGCCATGCTGTTATGTGGGTAACGATCTTAAAACGGAGCTGGGCCCGCGCAGAGGAAGTTTCGCGGACGATGTTTAAACACCAGCAACAGAACGTGTGGAAACGACCGAAAGCCACATGTGTTGGGTAGTATGCTTTTTTGGCGGAAGTGTCAATTTGTTGAATCTGTGCTCGTCGCTTGTCGGTCAAGTTGCGCAAAGTGATTATTAGTCGCGGGCTCAAAGGAAATTGTTTCATGAATAACGATTTATTCACAATCCATCCGCCAACGGGGTTTCCTGTTCGTCCCCTATCCTCCGTGTTTTAGTCAATAAACTAGTGGAATTTGTTCGATACAAATTCGATTAAATCTATCCTTTGCTCGGCTGTTTGGTGTTTTGCTTATCTGTGGTTACGTATTGTGTACCTATACAGCGGATTTTTATGTAAAATAAAAATTGCATTACAATGAACGGGAGCCAAATAGAAATCCCACTGTTTTTGTAAATCATTTTAATAAGCCTCAAACACGTTTAAGCTCTTAAACATAATACTTTTAATTCCGCTTTAAATTATACCTACATTTATTAGCTACTTTTGTTTCTGAATTCAGAGCAAATTCGTGTCGAAAATTTGAAAACTAGAATTGTAGTACGGAGGAATATTAAAAAAAGTACTGAACATCTTTTATAAAACTTGAGAGTTTGTACTCGATTTACTTTTGCATGATATTGTACATACAGCCATATCGGAGGACAGTGGTTTCAGCCTGCGGACTGCGCGAAGTGTAACGTTTCAATGGACAGTTAATTAACACCTTCGTAGTTAGTAGTTATATAGAACACCTCGAGAGTGATCGTAACTGTTATCTGTGGCGTTAGGTAAATGTCCCCGTTTCTGCGTTGACCTCGTTATCGATCTAATATGCTTATTTGTTTCTTTAAAACCTTGTTTAGCAGCTATACATTTTATATGCTCCACGGAATAATATAAGTTGAACAGTTCGTAATGATGGAAACTCATTTTCGTCGTTCGATTAATGGAACAGAGGTGCGAATTAGCTCGTTTCCTCGCGTATCCACGGCAGTAGTATTTTTTTTTACAGCGAGATTTATCGCATCTAAACGATTCGCTGCGAGTTTTATTCTCCTTTAAATTTTAATGTTGCACGCCTGCAGAATTTTTTTCGAGCGCATAAGAATGAAATTGATTTCCCACTCTCACGAACTTGCACTGCCAGCTTGCTCTTTTGATCCTTTTTCGAAACGAAGAAATTCGAACGCGATCGGTATTCCCGGCAGACACACACACACGCACGAAAAAGTGTCTGTAATTAAGTATCACGGGAAATAACGTTAAAGAAAAAATAATGAACGTTCGGGCTTCCTTTGAAAGGAATTCTTTCACCCTTGGCTGCCTCGACCAGGAAATTTCGCCAACTTTTTTGCGTTTCAAGTTACTCGTTCATTAACCACGTAATTAACGTATAATGTATCAAGACTTTGTATAATCTTCGCAATCGGCTACTTTCAAATTGTTTAATACAACATAATTGTTTAGCCTCGCTTCTTCAACTTCGTCCATAGCAATTTCAGGAATTTCAACTTAGAGTTTCAGTAATTTTCATATAGCTCAATATGCATACAACAGATCTTTTAGCATTTTCGATCCGGGCTCTTTTAATTGAAACGGACGTTAATTAATTTCAAGAAAATGAAACGATGTGAAACCATAAAATCGCCTCTGCACTGACAAAGTAATTACGATGCTATGCACTGAACTGCGCAGAATTGTTTTTCCTCTCGTTCCCGATTATTTCAGCATGCAGGAATACGTAATTGTTTTTGCTGTTGTATTGGAATTTCATTTAAACACGAGCATCATTCGTTGATGCAACCCTTATAAATAAAAAATGTATAGAAAAATGTACTGCTATGTACTTCATAGTCATAAGGGAATGATAATCTCGCCAGGCCCTGACACAATTCAAAACTAGCAAATAAAAATCAAAAAGAAAAGCAGGAAAGAATTCTCCGAATTTGAACTTGTGTAACTAATTTATTTCCCATCGAGCGTCGTGGCAATGCAATTGTTTTTTTCTTTTTGTTTGTGCGGCAATTCACCGCGAGGTCGGAGAATTAATATTTCTGAGTGGCTTTCCAGAATAAAAAAAAAAGGAAGAAAAAAAGAAACTTTTCTCCCGAGCACTGCAGGCGAGAAAACTATCCGGGATTGTTTCGGACCCTAATGCTCGAACGAGAGTACACGCGACCCAGCTACGAGTTCCACTCCGAATCGTCCCATTTAAATGCATTGTTCTCTTCCATTTGAGATGCGTCGCTCGATGCAACGCTTTAGAAGATCAAAGATATCCGGGCAACAAGAAACGAGGAAACGAAAGTGCCGCTCGGGGCATCTGTCTGGTAATCATATCAACAATCGGAGTTTCTGGACCAGTATCCGACACAATGTATAGGAATTTTCTCATTTTCCTTGTTGTTTCAAATTCAAGGAAAACAGGACGCACGGACGTTCTATTACGCACACCTTTCCGCCTTTCTTATTCCCTAAATAGAGGAGAGCCTGGTGACATGAACAGATTGCCTGCTACAATGCTTAAACGAATTTCTTTCCTTCGCAATGTTTCCGAATTTTCTCTTTACATTTGCTCGTCGTGGATATTAGGTTAAGTGGAAAACTCGTTGCGTTCCAATATGAATTTTAAATTGGTAAATGATTTTTTAGTATTTTTCCCACGAGAACTATCGAACCTTTTTCATTGCGATTTTGCACACATGTTTATTCGTACTTGGAGTTATATATTTTCTTTTGTAAACTATGTTCTGAAAAATACGGATCCACCGTTACCATGATTCTGGTTTTCTTACTAATCGAAAAGTGCCGGTTTTTTAAATATTACTCAGTCTTCAGCAGGATGAGAAGGTAAAAACAAAAATTGATTTTTAAAACTTTAGTTCGTGGGATAACAGGACACGTGCCGAGAATTCTCGAAAAATTTCAAGTCGCTAGACCAACCGGAAGTAGAAATATCGTGGAAATCGTTTCGAGAAAAGTGTTTTCAAAAGACGCAAAGATTCAGCTCTCAATATCTCACGAGGCGAGTTGCATCTTCTTTCGCTCAGATAGTCCGACACTTATACTTAAAGAAAATACAGAAAATCGATCAATTTTGAAAATGAAAAACCAGAATACCCGAGGAATCGAGGAATATCGAGGAAATCGCGTATCATATTTTATAGTGTTCCTCCACTTTCGCTTGCGATCGTGGAACATTCGAAATACGTCTCGTTCATTTGCATTTTTCCGCAGGACGGGCTCCCGCGTTTTCAAAATGCGCATACAATCATGACTTCGACACATTTGAGGGGGCCACGCAGCATATGCGAGGCGAAGTTTCCTCGCCTAATGACGCGCGGCGCGGCGCGGCGCGGCGTGTGCGTCTCGAAATAAGTTCCGTTCCGGTGTTCGAGCGGCGAACAGCTTGAGGTTTTAAGAGGAACTTGAAAATTTGCGATTCAAGCCAGAGTTTCCGGTGACTCGAGTTACAACTGTTCTAAATTAATTTCGCCACGGCCGGAACGACCGGATTCAAGAAATTACGAATTCGAACGACTTAATTGCCGTCTGGTGTCTCTGATATTTGTGTTACCGATTCATGAAAAATAGAGCTTAGGAATAACGATTGCCCGATTTGCCGGAACCTAGTTCCCGAACGATAACTTCTATCGTTAATAGTTTAACAGAGTTTCCTACGCTTTTACTGTGTCTGCGACATTTAAAACGTAGACGTGCCAACTGCGCGATCAAGTAATACGATTTCCCATCTTTCTACAATTTGAATATTAATAAATACCAGACCAAAATTCTTTGCAGAAATCTAAAAACTGATTTTTATGTCGATACTTTAAAAAAGTAAATTGTAACGTAAAAATAAATTACAAGAATTTTATTGAAATTGTCTCGATGCTAATTCTGTGTTTGACGCGTCAGTGTGTGTCCAGACAAGTTAAAACTTTCGTAATTAACACTTTTTCCTATATTTGGCTGCCTACTGATGAATAGGTTTTCAACTCCGAGCGTGCGAACGGGTAGTTTTATCTTTTCACCGTGTATATGGGCCGCGGCAAAGAAATGTGTGTCAAACATTTTCAAGTCCCGTAACAATCGACGTGCTACGGTTTGCTAATGTCCGTTGTCAGTTACTGGGCTGGCTTATCTAACTGGCTTTCTGCTTAATATGGAAAACTCCACTGGCTGCGGGTGGCTTTAGTATCGAACAAATGATAAAATTCCTTATTCAACATTTAGAGCCACTGTGTTCACGAAACGGACGAGAAGCCTTCGAGCGACATGTGATCAAAGCATTATCAATATCCATTCTGTTGGAATTCCGAAAAAGTAGGCATAACATTCTTACAAAACTTTAGACATTCGAAGTACATTTGTAAAATGTCTGAATATATATAGGGTGTTTGCGATAATTTGTACCAGCGTGTTTTTCGTAAAAGGTAAACATTAGAAAAAAAAACCAAAGAGGAGGTAACTGTAGCATATTTTACTAGCAATATGATAGCGCATCTCAAGTTTTTGTATTGTTAATATTTTTCTAGGAACAAAGGTGACCTTCATCTTTTTAAATCTAATGCTACATATTTGTTTACGCCCCTCACGGGGTATACCTCGCGGTAGTGGGGATAATTCCGCGACGTTTATCGTCCAGGTCTTGGCGACATATATAGAGAAATGTATATTGGTGAGATTTTTCATTATTTCTTTATGAAACTTCTATCAACATATTTGTGACATTTTTCTGATTAAATAAGCAGCAATTAATACTAAACCATTTAATCCATTGTATTATTCTATCATCCAAAACTTTCTTTATTCTACGATTACATGTACACGAAAAAAAAACAGCTAAATATAAAACCAAAATATACCAAAAGTTTTAGTTCGTTTCGAAAAAAGTGGCGAGCAAAATTGCACCAACAGAGTTCCGCAAAAAATCTCAGCCCGCCCCGGACACTGGGTCAAATTTCTCTATCACCTGTCGCGAATAAAAATCGGTGAAAAATATGTGCGATAACTGCCGGTATTTAAATTCCGAATAGTCGAAAAAGATGAAAGGAATCCCCCACTTTACGGGGCGGGGGTTTATCGGCCGATCTGAAAACGAGTTCGAACGTCACCGCGGTTTCGATTCGAAATTCATCGCGCGGCACCAAAGAAAACTAAATTCGCCCGGTATCGGGACAGATACGCTGTTTCGACAGTTTTTTTTCTCCCACCACGGATAACGTGCGAACACGTATTTTCGAGGCAGATATGAGGAACGAGTCAACCGACCAACCGGCCAATGGGAATTTATTTTTGCGGCGCGGCAGCAAAAAAAAAAAAAAGAAAGAGAAGAGCGGAATTCCCTGTGTCGCTGTATCGCGCGGATGATATCATCGCTCGCTTCAATCATGGCGCCAGATACACGTGTGCCTGGTAAATACACTGACTAAACGAGCGAGAACCGAATCCCTTTTCTTCCATCTTTCTCTGGCCCTTTTTCTTCTACATTTGCTCCTCGAATGATAGTAAAATCGTGATGCGGAAACTTTCTTTTGCTATCTTCTATCGAAATGCGAGCTAATGTATTTTTATTTAAATCAAACAATTGTTTAATATACCAGGTTTTTGAGACGGACTAGAAAGTATAATAAAAATTTTTTTTCATTCAAATAATTATTTTCTGCTTTTCAGTCTTGTTTGTGTTGTCATCCAGTTCTGAGCTATGTTTAAAGTTTCAAGTCTCTAGTTTTTGGGGAAGTTAATTTAAAATCAATTGCGAGTTAATAAAAACGTGGTAGAATTGTGAAAGCGTTCGTGGCGAAAAGATTTGAGAAAACACACGGGCAACCAAAATGGTGGCACATCACACGACAGAAATCAGTGACAGGGTAGCACTAGCTTTAATCGATGTTTTCAAAGCTACAGCACCACTTTAATATAAAGCCGCTCGTATGTCTTGTCAGATGGCATTGTGTAAGAATTTCAGAGCCAGAAGTACATGACACTGAATTAATTTAATGAATGTAATATTTTAATGAAACCGCTTGCTCCAGAATTCCCGTTCGAAACGTGAAATAAAGGGAGGAGTGAAATATGTTTCCAGTAATATTAATTTCCCGGAGACGATTTGCGCAATGTTTAACTTCGACTAGAAACTGCATTTTAGTAAAATATCTGATCCCGTTCTCTAGTAGAAGCTGTTTAATTAAAACGTCATAGAATATCGTAGAATGTTTCATTGATTTTTTCTTTAGTAAATGTTACTATATTGACTCTCCAAGGATTTTAATTAAAATTTCTATCGATTCGATGTGAAAATTATTTTTCGAATTTATT
>CM052112.1:5678877-5700302 GCA_028454245.1 Halictus quadricinctus
TTTGATTATACAATTTTGTAAATTGCTTCTGTCGATTTTCACACTTGACATCTATATTACGGTTTATTTATTGTGCTGATTTACTATGGTTGTTGTATTCATTCAATTCATTCGATTTCTCTTCATTTCAACGAATAAGCTTTCGCATATTCTACTCCGTATGTTACTGTTACGTTTTAATAGACCCGTCCAATATATAAACAAATATCAATCCATATCGAAAACATAAACAGAACAATATTTGTATGCAATTAGTAGCATGAATCGAAATTGAATCTATATCTCCCATATCACATAATCTAGATCAATGTGTGTATTGGTATTCAAGCTTACTGTACTAAACGCTTACGTGAATACCTATACGTATACGTGACTTGGCGAATTGCCAAACTGTCTCATGTGTTCGTCGAAATGAAATGAATCTGCACTGTGTCCACAGTCACTGTGCAAAACGGCAAAGAAACTTATCGAAGTTAGATTCTCCTGAAGTTATTGAAAATACTTTAAATGCTATACATAGAAGGAGAAGGGTATATAATATCTCAGGAAATCTCTCAATATCCTATCCTGATCGAACGAAACAAATACTGGTTTGTTGCCTAAGTTGATTACTTAAAATAAAATAAAAATTTTCTGCATTAATTGCAATTTATTTCTTCTTTAAATAATTTGAGTGAGTTGAAAATAAAACAATATTTCCAATTTCATTAAATGTTTTTACTGTCTTGAATTTGATCTGCGTAAACACCGCGATCCATTTATTACTAAAATCTGTATATAAAGAATGTTTTTATATTTTTGTGGATAACTATTAAGGCATGGTTTATCGAGTTTGCAGTGAAAATGCAAAAGGAGATATAAATTCCGTAAATTAACGACAGGATAATAAATTGTATCCCACTCTTTGTAATTCTCGTGTTTTTCTCTTCATAGTGTAACAATATAGAATAATTCGTTCTGCAGTTTCTACTTTATTGGGCCAACTCGATTTCCAATGAAAAATCGATTTTGATAACTACGCAATAAAAATTCCATACGACTCGACGCTCTCTCTCTCTCTCTCTCTCTCTCTCTATGGTTTGCTATGTTTGTAAAACACAATAATCCTCTGATTTAATTTTTAACAAAATCTCTCCGGATAAGCGTTTTACGAACATAAGTATGTAATTATGACAATTTTGCGCTATAAATAAACCAATGTGCAATTACTGTGAAATAGAAAATTACAGGCAAATTTGCTCGGAAGTGTGTCACGTTTGGGCTCATTTTACGCAGAAAAATGTCACAAAACTACCCCAGGTATTGAAGATTTTTTCAGAAATATCGTGCACATCTTTCGCGACATGTGGTATTGAGACATTACCGTGCCGTGCATACTCGCGAATGGGAACGTTTAGTCGAACAGTATTTAAGGTTAATTTGTATAGTGGAGATTTGACTGTATCGCGGGCAATTCGGAGATTCCCAGTGGTGTAACAGGGTCAAATGGCCTGTAAGATTGATAATGCGATTGCTCGAAATATCACGTTTTCTGTAGAGGGTCGTTTAAACATCGTTAGCGGGCTTTTTCTCGCATCGAGAAACGAGCTGCGGCTGTTACGCAGCGTCGGCGGCTATTCAAGATGAAATTCAATGACCTGATTTTCGTGCGACGTTCCATCAAATTAATGTGGAGATACAAACTTTCCAAGTTCGAACCTTCCTGAAGAAAACCACCCCCGCCGTCGTTCTCGTCCACGGCCGCTGCGCTGTTTCACTCCGCTCGGCAACCCGGTTGCATTTCCGGCACTCGAAAACTTCGAAAGTTGATATCTCCGCATTAATTTGGCCGAATGCTTTATAAAAGCGAACCATCGGGTCTGGTTTCCCGTCGTGCACCACGCGGGACGATTCCGAGCGCGCAACTGTCGTCGTGCAGTCGACAAGATAACGGGCTCCACAGTTTGCTAAGCGCTAGATATCGAATCGAACTCGACCGCTCGTTTCGAAGTTAGCTGAAAATTTATTAGATTCGTGGAAAAATAATAGCGGTCTTCGTAGGCTATTCGCCGAATGATCGTTCTACGATCGACTTTTCAGTTCTTCTGCAACCTCCTCAGTTGCTCTTCTCTCTGACTTTTATCTCTGTCCAAGAAACGCATTCAAACAAAGTGCACATAATTTGGTAAAAATTCTAAATAATCGTATGAATATCAATTATTGTTTACGAATTAAGCTTCTGTTAGACGTAACCGACGGTTTCATTCTTATCGAATCATGGTGGCTTGACTGTGGCATGACTAATGAAAAAATGTAATTAGCAGGCGCGACGAAACGGCCGACGCGGCGCAGCGCGGCCGTCTTAATTCGTCGGGATGTAAAGCCAGCAGGCATAATCAGCTTTTGCTGCCCTTTCACGGTAAAGTTTGCTTACGTTAGCCGGTTCGTTCGGTCCCCGGAATAACTTCGATAAACATTTCGAACCCCTCCTTTCCTCTCCACCTTCCTCCCTTTAAAACTGGACTGCGCGCAAGCTGTACACGTGGACAACAGACAGCCGTTGTTGCGGGTATTTCGAAACCGAGAACTTTATCTCGGAAAGGGCTAGGCCTCGTAATGCTATATTGCCACTGCTACACAGTGTGAGGCACCTAAGAGAAGCCACCTGAATAATTTCTACTTTTTTTTCGAGTTACGTTACGTATGGAGAAGTTCTCTCCAGGTTCGTTTCGATTAGAATTTTCTAATCTCTTTTCCTGAGAACAGGCACGCTTTTTTTATACTATAATCTCGAGAATTAAGTTTCTGATAGGAAATATCCTAGATAACCTCCTATTAACCCCTTTTAACGTGACATCAAATTATAAACAGAGCACCCCTTTCATTTTCAGGGTATACAAACCCGTTCATTTTCATTCTCTTCTAAAGTCCCTTTCGAATGAAACTTTAACCTTACGGATTCCGTTAGTTCGGTAAATTTCTATTTGGCATCTAACAATTGCTCTTAGACCCCGGATTATTGCCAGTTTTGATATTATACGTCAGAAACGTAAAACTTTACATGCGTCATTTTTCCTGTTTCGAAGAATGTAGAAGTTATTCAGATGGCTTGTCTTAGGTGCCTCACCCTGTATTCTCCTAGTGTGTTGCATCACTTAAAATTCAGCTGCTATGTGATTAAAAAAAGAAAGGAATAGATAGTGAGTTATACTTAATAATCGCACGGTGCGTTGGATAGCGACTCGGGCTATTGGATTGAGCAATGAAAACGGAAAGAGGCAACAACAGTGGATTTGCACAGACGCCTCGGTAAATCAAGAAGAACTTACGGTCGGTTTCTGATTAAACGGAGGAAAAAAAAGAGAGGCGTGTTGTATGAAGAGTTACCCACACGTGCACCGTGGGAGAACTCAATTCCGAGGATTAACGATTCATAGTCCTTCCGAGGGTGCAATCGCTTTATTACGGTACTATTCTTTTACCGAGATGTGGCCGGAAGCGAAATGAAGAGATATTAAAGCTGAAAGAAACATGAGGATAGATAATTCCTCGGCCGGCGAAAAGAAACTCGATGAAAAGATCGTGGTGCAAGATTAAACGGCACCAACGATGTTCCAGCTGGTGTAATAATCGGCTTCCTGTATCACGTATCGCGTATTGATAACAGTAACACCGAAAGTCAAGAAGATTAATTTCAGCCAGCGAAGAATGGCCCAACCTTCAAGAGACAAATGGGGAATTGAAGTGTACGAAGTAACGGTTTCCTAACAATTGGAAAGAAACTTTCGTCGTAATGTGGCAATCGGAATAAGAGGAAACGAAGACAAATAGCAGTTCTTCTAAATGTTTGTATATTTCATTCTATCTCTCCTTTCTTCCATTTTTCTTTTCTTGTAAATTGCTTCGAGGAAGTCGTGAAAAAGAAAAACTGTTCTCAATGATCCTCCGAGGAATTAAACAAAGTTTAAATTATAATTAGACTGCGAGTTTTCTACCTTATTAAATGCACCCCCGACAAATCATTTCGCCGATGAGTTAAACCATCCGATAACGCTGTTTCGACTCCTACGTCATTTACAAAATTCTGCTATGCGAGCCATTCATTTCGAAAGTACAAAAAGTAACACTGTTCTTTCATTTTTCTAATTTCTTCACAGTTTCACAAAAATTTTTTCACAAAACTTATTTCTCAAAATTTCAAAACTCGGCACAATTCCGACCAATTTCGAAAATTTCTCTTTCACCCCATCCAACGAAAAAATCCATATCGTTTGATCCGCTTTTCAAAAAGTTCAATTCTCTTTTAAATAGCGTCCGAATATTAATGCGACTCTCTCTGAATCGAACAAACTAAACTAAACTAAAAATTTCATTCCCGTGTCGAATTCTTCTGCACTCGGCGCGCTGTTCCGTCCTGGAAAAGTGCAGTTCTACAAGCAGCCTTCTGGGAGCTTCCAATTTTCCGTGTCAAATGTAACACATGCGTCGCCGTATTGCGAAACTCGAACGGTGCTATCCGTGCCGAGGGGGCAGCGGATAGCCGTTCCGCAGCGTTGTTAAAGAGACATTAAGTTTCGTTCCCGAGAAATATCTATTTTCAAATGTCCGCCGTATTCCCGGCTGAATATTCAGCAGCCCCGGTTGTATCGGAAACTTCGCGTGTATGTGGCCCCCGTGCATGAATACAGCCGCGCAGATATTATACGAGCATTTACATAAGACGTAGGTGACGTTCGCATGGACATCGCGGAGGCATCAAGCTATCCCGGGATAGTTTCAGACCCCGCTGGAACGCCAGAATTTCCAGGGACAAGCTCTCGCACGGTGGCCATAGTCTGCAACACGCTCGTCGGAATTCTACGTTGTGAGCTCGCAGGCGCGAAATAGCCAGCTCTGAGCATTCGTGCTCGGACACCGAACCGGTCAGAGATCGCACTCGCGGAAATTTGTGCTCCAGAAGAGACGTCCAATGGTTTTCCAGAAGGTTGTACAGATCGGAACATGCGAAATCGTGCCGAGGAACATTTTACAGACTTTGCTAACGTTGATGTATTTTCTACGCGGTGTCCCGAAAATGTCGGGAAACCTTGACAGGGGTGGTTCCTCATTCAATTCGAAGTAACTTTTTCCTGCGCGAAAATTTCCGCCTCGGCTTTGTTTAGGGGCTATTCACGAAAAACACGGACCAATCAGAGCGCGGCTACAGCCGACGGATTCTGGCTCGGCCAATCGCAACGTCGCGCGCAGCGGGATACGTAACCGAGCGAAGTTACGCGGAGGAATTTCTTGAAATTTTAGAGTGCACAGAGGATAGAGCGCGTAAAGTAACACGTTTCGGTAAAATTGTGGCGGCGTTCAATAATTTTTCATATATCGGAAATAGAAAAGATGATAAGAGATATGACATGACCCGATTTTCGGAGAGTTTATGAAACCTGGTGTATACAAAGCTATGTAAAGGAATATTTTTCAATTTCAGAGTCTATAGAGGATAGAGCACGTAAAGTAACACGAGAGAGTACTTCAAAAATTGCGGTACCGTCCAATCATTTTTCATATACCGGAAACTGAATAGATTATGGAGGACTTTCAATCCCCTATTTTGCCAACCGAATACCTGAATATCCATTTCTAATAACTGCATATCCAACAAGATACACTCACAAATTCTTTTTGTACAATATTGAATGCTTTTATATATACATATTACTTTCAATACTTCAAGACTAATTCTTAAACCTTTTTCTGTAAGAAAGTCGAATGAAACCAACGAAGGTGAATGCTTCTTACACAATAATTTTGTCCCGCCAGACCGCGAAAATATCACACTGCGGTGGCGGTCCGTGTGTGTACTTAGGTGAACGCCGGTCGAACTTGCCGAACGCAAAACGAAGCTGAAACGGATTTAGATGGCGTGGCTTATGGCTCAAGCGAAGCTTAAATTTGGCACCGATTGACGCACAGGCGAGTTTTATCGCTTTCCCGTAACGCCGCCGATCGATTTTCTCGTTGAACACCTGCTCGTCGTATCGGTCTAACGCGAATATGATTTTCGACAAAAATAGATTTACGATACATGAAACTGTTATTTACTTGCGCCTAGCCGCCTCCCCCACCCCTATCCCACTCCCAACAATGTGGGAAGAAATTTTTTATTTTTTCGTTCGCGACACTTTAAAATCACACGATCATACAAGGTGGTTGACTAGTATGAGTAACTAAACAAAATTGTTTAGAGTATGGTAATGAAGACGGTAGTAAAAGAATGTAGTAACATTTTGTTACATGGTAATGAATACAGATTTTACAGATTTTTCACTGGAATTTAAATGTTCAACTTAGTCATATGAAAGAAATAACTGCATGTAGCCATTGCAAAAGATGGACGAGTCAGACAAATTGAAGCGTGTTTTTTAATCACTTCATTCAGCTGAGGTACTTTGAAGATTCACCTGACTCCTGAACGCTAGGAATTTTTCTTAAATGGATTATGAGAACTGGGACTGCAAGTAAAGTTCGAACTTTGAAACAGCTGGAAGTAACTCCAACTCAAACTTATTATTTCAAACAATTCGAACTAATGAATCAATTCTAACTTTAAATTGTACCAGGTGGTAATTTTTCACTAACGAATTTAAGATTTCTTCTTGGACATTTTTCAAATCTCTTATACCTCTTCGAGGATGAATTACGCTGTTACAAATGCCTGTCAAAAATAAATTTCCGGAAAAATTAATTAATTCCCCTTTTTAAAATTAATTTGATTCCCCTAGGGTTTACAAATCCTTAATCACCTCCTTCTTCCATCGCACTTTCATAAGTAATAAATAAATCGCAAATTTTATACATTTATGGGAAAAAGGGAGGAGAAGAAAGACAAATAAAAACAGTAAAAATATTGTTATCTTATTTCTAACCCACTGGACCTACTAAATCTATTTAAAAAATTTATTTTGCATGAAAATCCGTAGTCTAGTAATAAATAATGGTGTCTATAAAAATCATCTTGTTTTATTACTTGGAACTTAATTGTTTGAAGCAGTAAATAGACTCCGTACTATTACATTGTGAAAGTTTCTAAAGCGTGAGAAAACCATCAAGATTTAGTAGAGCGTCGACAAACTGTAAAATAATGCTTGTAAAAGTAATCCCGCCGCTTAACTGTAAAATAAAACTATAAAACCGGCGTATTATTTTCCGTGTGAGTTAGTGAGAATAAAAGAACGTCGTAAAAGGAAGAAGAATTTGGTGAAATATTGCTTATCTCAGAGTCGCATTTCTGTGCACTTAGTCGGGAGTCCGCTGCAGTGCCGCAAAAATGTAGGACTTGTTCTTGCAGCATCCATCCGGGAGTCAGACTTTACATGTAAAAGCACAATTCACCGTGAAAACGTCTTTTACGAACATTTCGCTGACGTCGTAGACCCGAGCGATCTTTTTAGTCGAACTTTCGTCTCTCGCCTGGAGGGACATCTTTATTTCCTCGGATACTGTCGATAATTTTACGGACCTCCGACTCTGGCTGACATATCGGGAGTTAGGGGCCAGATATAACCGGAAGTATCGGGCGAGATCTCAATATGTTGCGCCCTGGTATCACCGAATAAATTGTAAACGACTCATGGTCTTTAAAAACGGCTGTCCCACCACGAGAAACTACAAATTTTTTTATTACCAAATCTCTGAAACGGTCTGATTAAATAATTAGCAGTCCCAATAAATCCTTAATTATGCCACTATTCAATTATGAGTACTACGACACTTGCGAAATATGTATTAGCATTGCATAAAAGTTATTTCAGTCCCTAAA
Source organism: Halictus quadricinctus (assembly GCA_028454245.1). NCBI lineage: Eukaryota > Metazoa > Arthropoda > Insecta > Hymenoptera > Halictidae > Halictus > Halictus quadricinctus. Next base: position 5,686,667 of record CM052112.1, read on the forward strand.
ATAGTGACTAAAATCGATTTTTATTAGTTTCTTATGAAATATCTAACGTTTTAAATTAAAAATGACATATGTGGAACTTACACTAAAATTAAATACGAGACGTATCCACCAGGGAGTGTCCGGATATTTTTGAGCGATAGTGTATATCCGGACACCTGTTTTTAATTTTCCTTAAAAATATGTTGTACGTTCTTGCCCACAAAAATATAAATTCTACAGAATATTAACTTTTCACTATCTCAAAGACAACATTCGTCCAGAATGTGTTAATTTAAAAACGAAAGGTAACTGTTTCCTTCGATCCCTTTTAATTACTATCAAACGATCGTTCGCCGTACCCATCCATTACTTTCACGAATTCAGCATCGTAGTTATCCATTCACCTCGGCCTAACATATTACCTAAGAGGGTCGCCGAAAAAAATTTCCATAAAAGACTCGGGGCAACAATTCAAGAGGAATAAATGCTACAGGTGCGACAGCCGGCCGGGTCTGCCTTCTTCCCCGATTGAAATAAATTTGATCGAGCAAATCGAACGGGGACAAAGGGTGCAAAACGAAATCGAGAAAGCATTGAATAGCGGCGGCCGGGAAATCAATTCGTCTACGTAATCCACACGGACAGGAGAGGTTGACAGTGCCGTGTTACGGTGTCCTGACGCCACTCCCTTCGTTCGTTTTCACCGCAATACGATTAAAACAGTACCGTACGGTTAAATTTCCGCGAGTCAGTCCCACTCTTCTCCCAACGCTCAGTGTCTCGAGCTCCGAGGAATTACCTCTACAGATTTTATCGCTTTAATATGGAACAATCTGCGTCTTAATCACGTAGTACTTAAATCGATAAAAATAGTCCGACGTACATCGTGTTCGGACTTATTTTAATCGGAAAAGCCTCGGTTGTCCATTGGTACTACAATCGTAAAGGTAGGACGATTCTCCCACGTTAAAAAAAAAAGTTGAGTTCAGTTGATTTCAAATGAACTTAGTTCAGTTAACCCCTTGCACTACGATTAATTTTACGGTCTCGGTGATTAGAACTTTTCTTTTAGAAAAGAAAATTTCAATAGGCGTACACTAACAACGTAAAAATAGAATTTCATTTCGGTTTAAAGGAAATTAATAACATACATACTTATTAGACACTGTTCAGAATCGTCATCACAAATATGACTCGATATTGTAGGGCAAGGGGTTAAGGTGCCATTTTTTTTTTTTGGAATTTGGGGAGATACCGACGGACGATTAAAGTGTGCACTGCTGTACTGACGTGTTCACCTACGAAATCGCCACGAATGCATCGCGAATGCACCGAGGCTGCACCGCGCTGCAAGCATCAGCCGAAGATTATGCGCCGTGGCAGACACACCGGGAACACGCGTATTCAAATTCAAGTTACCGTCGCTATCTACGGGACAGCAATAGCCTGCATCGCGGTTAACCGCAGACTCGATGCACGCTTCCAGCGATTCTCATTGGCGGTTGCATAATCCTCTTTAAACCCTAGATGCACTCTTTGATTAGCGACAATTGTTGATCGCGTCCGTTGCCCTGGGAAATCTTTGACGTGCTCTTTTGAAACATCATTTTTTCAACCGCCATTTCGAGTCTATGGACTGACTTTCTTGGACAGTATCTTTTCTGTGTCATGTGGTGGGATCGGAAAACTTCAGTTTAGTTGCAAATTAACTTTAATATCAGGTTTCTGAGATTTTCAGTATTCTTTAAATGCTCCTACAGTGATTTCTCTATATTTGTCACCAAGGTCTGGATGGTAAACGTCGCGGAATTATCCCCACTACCGCGAGGTATCACTCTATACAGCGTTAGATATGTCCGATTACCGTGATTTTATATTTTCTTTATAACTTAATATTGCACTCGTTATTAGCTAAAGTGAGATAACATTGTATACACAAAATGCAGTGTTTTCTCGATATGTGTCAACAACACGGGTCTTGAAAGCGACATATATCGTCCAGGTCGTACCCGACCCGTATTATGTTTATACTCCTCGTCGTCCGTGGACTCTCGAGCTTCGTGGCCCCTCACGGAGTATAGCTCGCGGTAGTGGGGATAGTTCTGCGACTTTTATGTGTTAGGTATTTGCGACATATATCGAGAAAACACTGTATTACGTAAATTCCACAGAAAAATATTCACGAGCACTAACTAGCTCTAGTGAGGCTATTAATGTGTTAAATGATTGTTCTGTATTCTAACAATTGGATCCTGTATAATAGCAGTAGTGAAACAAAAGCTTGAGATTATCCGGAGAGATTGGTGTTAATGGAGCTTCTTCAATACTAGGCAAACATCGGTTAGTTAGTGTGATTTGTAGTGGTAAAGCCACTCAATGGAGTACTCAGACGATTAGTCGGTGGCCTCGCCGGAAAAATGAAAGAGAGAAACCATTACCAGAGGTAGGCGAGCCGGATAAATTACACCATTGCCTCTTAATTAGTTCATTTTGCCGATGTTCTTGAAAACTCACTTGTCTCTTCTGGCAGCAAGAAATTCTTCTCCTGGGAATTTCTTAGCTAAATGGATTACGTTCAAGCCGTCAATAGGATTTGCGCTTTCTGAGTAATCACCTGCTAGTAGATGAAACTAAGTGAGAACCGATAGATGGACAAGAAGAGGGACAAAACATTTACCATTTATATATACCGCTGCATTTTCCAAAACTATGGAAAATATTATTACTTCGTTTAATCTTATCGAACGCGACTGTTCTACATACTCTAAAACGTAGTGTACGATCTTTTTTTTGTTTTTTGATATCTCAAATATTTTCGATAAATAATCAAAGTCGATTTCGACCTCTAGACTCAAACCTACCATTTCTACTAATGATCGAATTTCTTGGAAATTGTACGCCACGCTTTAGACTTTAGATAATATCTTCTAGCTTAAAAATACAAAAATTATTTATTCTATTTTAACAGTTATTCGTAGACAAAACTTGTCGATCAAATGTATTAGGGGGACCCATAAGAATTCTAACAGCAGCGGTGCCCTAGACGTGGAGGAGGTCTGTTGGCGAACGGGACAAAGATCGCATTATTTTCTAGGACGCCACGGGCCGGTGACGACGCCGCGCGCCGCGCACCGTCGAAAAGAGCCAAGGTGCTCGCGCGAGAAAGGCAACAATGGCGATACATATCCAATTAGCGGGAACGGTACAGCTCGGCAGAATAACGAGCCATTGAAAGAAAATGGACGTGTCGGCTGTTGGACAAGGATAGCACGCCGTGCAACAAAACCGTCGACCGGGTGGGAAAGAGGTGGGATCGAGGGAGGGGTGGGGGTACACGTCTCGCGGCCCGTGTCGAAACGTTACTGCCAGGAGTCTCCGGAGAGTCGAAACGATAAGGACACCGTTGCGGACGGTTACGTGACATTTGAGGATTGACATTAAACCGAGGCGAGGCCGTTGCGCCGCGGCTCTCCCCATTCTCAGCGACATTTCGTTAATGCCACGACTACCCGCCTTTAAGGGTGGTTTTTACGAGAAAATCCGCCAGAGACGCCGCGTTTCGACCGGCCACGACCGACTGCATAAACCTCTGTACAACGAGCCACGGGCTGATCAGACCACGCTGGACGAGACACGACATTTTCCAACGAATAACCTTCCCACGGGAGAAATTCGGGGATTATCGATTGTACGCTGCCGATTGCTCGATGCTCCCGCGACGGATCCAGTAATTGATTTTAAGGGCGTCTTCCAGGTTATAGGAGCACGGTCGCGAAGCATCCTTGGGAATCGAAAGCATCCTTTCTTTCTGTAGCATTGCTCCTTCTTGTTTATAAGCATTTGTAAATATAATAAAATATTTATGAGTTTAGAGTGTAAAATATCGTTAAAAGTTAAAAGTACGCCAAGAAGTTATGACTTTGAAACAGATACATACTACACTTTCAGAAACGTTTGCTAGGATGAAAATAAAATGAAGCAGCATCGAATTCAATTAAACAATGAAATTCGTAAGTTTCTATGCGCTACAAATGTAGAAAGTTTCGCAGTCCAGCTATCACAGACCGGGTATCGTCGAACACAAGTGGTCAAACATGCCGAATGAATGCGAACATAACTATGATATAACCCGTCTGTGGAAGTTCGGGTATTTATAGCATCCCTCAACTTCTACAATCCAATAAAATCAAAATTTCAATAAAGTTCCACACCACATGCGTATATTTTGTGCTATGAACGTAATCAAACTTCTGGGACAGGGATTTCGAGAAGCTCGATTATCCAAAGTGTACAAGGAAACACGATTGTTCGAATAATAGAACAGTTATTTAGTTACAATGCTATTAGGTCGTTGCATATGAAATTATGTAACATAATTTTCTCCAAATAAAACTTATTGATTAAAGTAAGCATCATTGAGATCGTCATTAGTCTGTCAAAAAATTACGAGTAAATATTGAATTTTTGAGTTGTTCACCTTCCTCGTTTATTAGATTATCATCTATATTTTTGAGCTTTTTCTATCATTGACTATTAGTGCGTTTATTTATTATAATAGCATTTCTTGATTCAAATACTTTATCAAATTTGCATTCTGAAATCGGTCATTTCATATGCAACAACCTAATAAATACAACCTTTATTGATTTATAAAATAAATAGTGTCGCATATGGAATATTATAGAAAAAAGCTTTTCTTTTTATTTTCGCTCAAATGGAGATTTCTGCACGTTATGCATTATCAGAGCTGAAATATTGAACCTGATTAATTGTCATTTTTCTTTTAATTGTTGAGATATTACCTAGTAAACCTTTCAGTTTCTCGAAACAAGTTTAAGTCGATTGAACAAGTTTTCAAATAGTTATTCGCTTCTGGAGAGTGGTCGAATGTTACTGACAGTGACTGTATTCCGTAGAAATCTCTATTTTGAGCTAATCGAGGGGTCCGTGTAATAACGTCGCAGAGAGCAAGAATTTGTGCATTCCGATTCACGCTAGCCGAATGACCCCATAAGTCCACCCAGCTGGGACATTTCGTGCTACGCTCGGCAAAGGCTTCAAAGAATACTTTCAACCCTTTCTTAGAGAGACCACTCCATGTTGCAGCGTGCGAAAGGGGTGCGGAACGACTGTGTATTTCGATAGGTGGCCCACTCGAGAAATCGTGCAGGCTTGTCTATATATTCGCGACAAGAGAGCCCCTAGGCGAATAGGAGGAGGATGCGCATACAGGAAGTATGCTTCTCTTCTTCTCTCTTCTTTTTCTTTTTTTTTTCTTTAATACTTCTATTCTCATACGTTGGCCTCGCTCGAAAACCCCCTGTCCCCTCGTAAGCGTCAGGGCCAACTGGTTTTTCGAGTATACTCGTGTTCAGGGTCAACAGTTCCGGAGAAAATGATTACCAATCCAAGCGAGTGTCACACCGCGTGAAATTTTCTCGACGACATATTAGTTCCGGTGACAGGTTTGAATCGATAGTAAACGCTATTCGTGTGCGAACGACAAATTTTGCGGAGCCGATGCAGGACCGTGTCATCGACCATGCAGGCCCTTGGCACGGCCTTGTATTCATAGAGTACTCCGATCATTTCCACCCTCTTGCGAAAACATGAGTAGACTGCGGATCTGTGTGCACCATTTAAATTTACCAGCTTGATCGTAGCAAACAGAAATTTCATGGAGATTTACTGGTTCGTTCGATAATTTTAATAAGTCGGAGGTGTTGAGTGTACAAACTAATTTGTAGCCCTCTCTTTGCGAAACCGTTAAAAACCGTTTTAAACGTTTCTGTGAAAAATAAATTGAACGTCTTTATTAAATATTTTTATCATAATGTTAGAATCCGACGGATCGGAATTTTATAAAGATATCGCTAAGCGATCTCAATTGTGTGTTCCTTTATCTCGCAGTATCGGATTTCATAATAGTGAAGGGGTTATCTTTGCTCTTGCAGAAAATTCAATATGTCACGGTAACGTGAACACCGTGGTACTCGGAGTGTTAAAAACCGTATTAAAAACACGGACAGCTGCTAATTGGTCTTGACGTGTGCGTATTAAGTAGTTGAACAATTAGGACACGTATCTGTCGTGGTCGGAACGAATGTTCTCGTTAACGTTATCATCGCGCGACCCACCACGCGTAAAAACAAAAACTATAGCAAACAGGTGGAGGTGACATCCTTCGGAACTAACGCGTAATAATATCATGGAATTAATTTATTCCATTTAAAATGTGGCATACAATTTTCAAATGTTTTCATTATACGATATAAATGGTAGCAATTTGAGGTGGACAAACGATGTTGTTTAAAACCGTATGTTGTAAAATAGTTTATGTTTAACATGCTCAAAATATAGCCAAAAATGAAGTAAAATTCGATATTTTTAAATCGTAAAGGTGGTCTAAACTCGTTAAATTATGAAAAGTAGGAATTACAAGGGTTAGAGAACATAGATCGGGGATGAAGTTCTGAACATCGAGAATTTTTAATAAATAAAGGACGGTCGCAGGTTGTTACAAATTCTGGATGAATTTATGAAAAAAATTTGCCGCCATGGTTATAACTGGCACGTCCGCGCAAAGCGCGTAATAAATTCCACGACATTTACGGCGAGTGATTTAGTAGAAGTGGGGAATAAGAGAGGCGAGTAGCAGCTTTTGCAGCCTCCTGTAAATTCCCCTAATGAAAGTCTCTCGGGGACTTTCCTGTAGGATCGTATTAAACCTGGAACACAGCTACACTGCCTTCGAGTCAACCTTCAAGCGAGGCATCAAGCTTTCTACCGAGGAGCTTCGTGGCTCCGGCTTTTCTATTAAATATTCTATCCGACATATTTTCCGTTGAACTGCTTATCTATTTTCGGTAAACATGTTTCGTTATAAAACACGGCCATCTTTTTCAACAATTCGGAATATTCTCGCCGATATATACGACATAATATTAGACATTATATTAGATTAAACTAGGCAATCAATTGCAAAATGAAAATTTGCTGCATCAACTGCAAGAAGCAGAGAATAAACGCAAATGTATAAGACAGTCTTTAGTTTCTCTGATTGTACTGTTTTAGCCCTTGGCATTCGAATGGCGACCGTAAGGCGTCACAAAAAATTGGTGTATCATTATTCAAAATATTTTTGACATTGTTAAATTTGTTTGTAATCAATAAATTGCTAAACACTTCAGTATTGTAGGAGCATATTGCACCATTTTCGTACGTACCTATAACATGAAACAAAAATATATAGAAGGGAAATATTCTAGGTAGGAAGAAATGTTTCGTGTTCGAGTTGAGATAGCTTCAAGTGCAAAGGGTTAAATGGAACCTGCTATATTTTCTTGTAAATGTATAAAATTCGTGACTTCCATAAGATCCTGAATAAGCCTCCGGGCAGCATAATAGGACACAGATTGACAGAGTAACAGAGACCCGGGATCCGGGGTCTGCGTATTAATCTACACGCGCACGTGTATCTGCCTGTCCCTTTATCTATTCATCTAACCATTTCTCCGGCTATCTACCCTGCGCTCGTCTGTCCGCTTGTCGATGACGGCTTATGCAATGTCGGAAACTGGTCGGATTCATTGGGGCGGGTAATAATATTTTGCAGGGTCGAGCAGGTTCGTTCACTCTGACCCGTTCCCGTCGGTGAACAGGTCGTATCGATTAGCTCCCTATTTCTCTTCTCTCCTCTGCTTTCTTCTTACCTTCCACGTGTTTTCTCGCCTAATAGTCTATCACTTTTCAACTGCACCCTCACCACTCCTTATCTTCCCTCACTTGCATTTGCTCTTGACACCTTCCTCTTTGCCACCGCGTTCCCATCTCTCTCACTCTCGGTCTTTTCTATCTTTAAAACGAAGAGCAACGAGACAGAATTTTTCCTCCATTAATTCGAGATTAAAAATTTTATGCTCTTATATCGCGCGACAGTAACAAATTCCGTGTATACCGCAATTTTTAGAACGTTCGAAAGTAATCAATAGGAACATAGTTTTTAGATTTATATTCATAAATCGTGTGTATTTCGCAAGAGGGACTAGCTTCCGGGTGCGGCGCCGCTCCTTCGGCAAAGTTTACAAGAACTTGGCCCCCTTTTTTCCATTTTCCTGGTTAATTTAAATTGGCGATGCACATCGCGTCCCCTTCGAACTCCACACAAAGTGTCAAAAGTTTTTATGCGTCACGCATCTATTTTAAACATACTAGCTGGCGCGTCGGAGCCGCGAGTTATAAATTTTCATGAAAATATTAAGCATAAACAAGACCTCGTCGACCACGGAATATTCTGCGGGGAAGTCGACCCGTGACTGAACTGTGCAAATGAGTGGAATTCCGCGTGGCTGCGCGATTCTTGAATGAAAGTCTGCTTTACTATTCAGGCAACAATCGTCCAGTCAAAGTACAGTCCCGATAATAAAAAGTTCACAGCTAGAACAAATTATCTTTTATTTTTCACCCGATTTATTTCATCAAGCGAAGCATATTACACGATATTAATAATATTAAGCATAAACATCCACGACATTAAAATCGGCTGCACACGGATTCATATTAAATCGATGAAGCGTCGTCGTTAATTGTACGCGAAAAGTGGAAGCGACGTTATCGAGCGCATTCGGAGAAAGTACCGGATGACGATGCATCGAAGCATTTTTTAACAATTTTTTGCCGGCACTTTTTTCTAGATTTAATTTCGCCTGCCCGTCTGTTCCTCATTTTTTCTTTTTTTTTTGTTCGTTTGTTCGAAACATCAAGGCGCCGTATTTAACCGAACCGATGCAGCTGTTCATTTATGAAAAAGCTTGGCCTTAGCTCGTGCTTCCAGAGCAGCGCGATGCAATTTCTTTCGGGCGCGTCGCTCTGTAATTTTCATCGGACAAACGATGCGCTATTGTTCTCCGTGTTCCGGAGAAACGTTTTCCGTGTCTTATCCTCTCAGGTGCATCAAAGTGTGCGCAATGAATGGCGCAAAAATTACGCGGCGCATCGCGAATTTCATTAAGAGCTGTACGCGTCTCGCGATCTAACGACACTGTGAATCGAGTCCGTGCGAAACGAACGTGCTTTTATATTATTTCGTTTTATTTCATTTGCGCGTACGAAGACGAGGGGAAGCGTTTAACATTCCACGGTCCCCCGTGCCTCATTGCGTTTTATCTTTTTCTGCTTGAAAACCGCGATAAGATAACACGAAATTCGTGCAACGAAATTCTCACAATACGTGATTTAGTATCGAATGTTGCAGCTAGCCTCTGTATTGTAATCTACCGTATATCTCGTGTATCACTAAATTCTGAAAGTGTCTATAATAGAATATGTAGGGATACTTCGTGCAACATCTTGAGATATTAGGCTGGTGGGATGCAAATGGCCGTTTACATCATCAGAGAATGTTGTGCGCGCATAGGAGCCATATATTTTCTGGACTAGACACAAAATGCTGCATAATGGAATTGATATTCCACCAGGACAAATTTTGATCACAGCAAAACTAAAATGCAAAATTCGAGATTACGGTAATAACATAATCAATGTCAATTTTCATTTGTTCGATTTTGATGAAATGCTCAGAATCTGTATAATTCATACAGATCTCCAAATCGTACTTTCTAAATTTTCAATGTAAGTCCACATAAAAAAGTTGCAAAATACAACTTTTAGTATTTCCTCTGCAATGTTTGTAAAAATTTTTGTTCACTTTATGTAGTAATCCAATTGTTCTAACTTCTCAAAAGAATTCAAGTAGTATAGTCCAATATTGACAAAGTTATGTCACTGTAGTTACAATGAAACTGTGGATTTGACACATTCGCGATACACATGGATAGGTGAGATGCAGAACAGCGAAGACATTAGAAAAAATGAAGAGGATTGTTACGCTACGTAGAAATTATTAAAATCGTACATACCGGGATAATTCGTAGCATTATCTCGATGGGAGGAAATCTCGTTGAGCCGAAGTCAGCGGAAAAAAAGGAGCTGGAACACGTTACGAACTTTCGACGGAAAATCGCTTGTCGCTTGCTTTGCATAAGGAAATTGAAAAGACCAGGCTGGGGACGCATTACATAATGCTAAATAACGATGGCAATGGCAACAACAGGAAACAATGCGAGGCATTACGAGGCACCGGTGGCGAAGAAATCCGGCTGGAATTCAACTCCGGAAACGGGTTACCAATTTTCCATGGGAATTGTTGCCGGGGCTGTATCCTCTTTGTATTTAGTTCGGGCCTCATCCTTTACGCCTTCGTTGGCAGCTTACCGTTCCTTGCAGGTCGGCCTTTCCACCTTGCAACTTCGTTGGACGTAATACAACCAAAATTGAGGATGACTGCTGACAGGACAGTCTTTGTTCGAAGGAACGCCCGGTATATACACGCATCAGCCCAGCTGCGAGACTCATTGTTTTCGGAAACGCGCCAGAAATACGAACGTGGCGCGTTTATTTGAAATTTATGTCTATATAGATTCATGGCTCGGCTGGTTTACACGGAAATCCAATATTTGTTTAATTATCGCACGCGTTTTCCTTTTCGCCTTTTTTCTCGCCCTCTCTCTCTCTCTCTCTCTCTCTCCCTCTCTCTCTTTCTCCGCAGTTTGCTTCTTTCCCAGAGGGCTCTCGAGTGCCATTCCGCGAATCGGTTGATTTTGTCTACGCCACCGGCCGTACCCCTGTGCGCCATTTTGTACGGCTTAACAGATGGCCTGATTAAATTTAAGGATGCAATATTGTAGTTTGCAATTACGCTCGCGGAAAACGGTAGAAGGCGCAGCACCGGGAAAGGAACGACTTGAAACAGTTATTAAACTCGATAAATCTTATCAAGCGGCTGTATACCTTTGGCAAAAAATCGATTCTTCAAAAATGGAATATTCTGTTTGAACAATCCTTTTGGAATACTCGCCCAGAGTTTCATTTGATCGTTCGCGAAACCGCTTTCAATCAAAAAGATAGCGCATGTAGATCGTATGCATTTACAACAGATTGACTAATTACTGGACTGCGGATGTTTATGCAAAATAAATATTGTCTGCATAAGTAATAGTAATAGAAACCAAGTAGAATTTTATCTATACAATTTTGCTATAAATGCATAAAGATCCGCAGTCTACTAATTACAGGTTTAAACAGCGAGAACGAATTATGAAGAGATTTCAGTAAAATCATCGATGGCTCCACGGCTACAGATTAAAACCGAACAGCCCGTACAATAACCCAGTAAACGACTGAGAGACGTTGGATAATATCGTTATCCTTGAACTCGTAAGATAAAGAAAATTTCCCATAAAAGGTCCGCCTCGAAAGTTCACCCTTAACGAAACTCAAGCTTCTCGGGACAGCATAATCCGTGAAAAGGTGGCTGTAACCGGCATTTCCAAAATCACGTCGCGTCATGGCGCCTTGCAGCTCGATTCTAAAATTACCCGCCATTTCCTTGAAACTTCCGCGAGGACGGGGAACTTAGGCGTCGTTAACCCGATCCCATGGTGCTGCGGGGGACAAAAAAAAAAAGAGAAAAACCGAACGAGCCTCGTGACTTTGATCGGCGATACGTTGGCGGAGAGTTCGGTGTCAAGACGGAGCCGTGGGAGGGTCGAATGGACCCGGCACGGTTTCGCCCCTGGGAGACTCTTCAATTTTACGAAGAACGCCGGAAGTATATCACTCAGCGGCTCAGACATATTGACACTTTGCGCCCGGCAGGCTTGAGCTACGACATGCCTTATTAAACTCGCTGGCTAAATTATGGCAACCACTATCGTCGCCGCGCGTTCTCGCTACCCTTACCCGTCTTGCGTTGCACCTTTTATCTACGACATAGCGTCGGCGTCGTGCGGTGGCCGGAGTAAACCTGATTCGTTTCTCTCAATAAACGACGGATCATTTATTATTGGCTCGTCTGTCGACCCGATGAACTTTATCTAACGCTACAAGTTAGTTTTTCGAAAAAATAGACCCAGCGACTTGACTTTTTCTGACCGATTGGAAGCATTGTTTTACCAAATGATGAGTTTTGGAAAAAAAAAGGATTTTTTAAAAATTTTAATCTCAGTCCTGAAATGTGTTCATACGCCGAGGGGTTCAGAAAAGGAAAATTTCACATGAAAAAATTCGGAATGCGTGATTGCGAAGGATTTCGCAGTTCCGGCGTTAATTATACGCAGATAAGCAGTTTAGCCTGGCGAGTTAATCTTTCGCGAGCTCGCGGTACAATAGTGAACTGGAATTGCTCGGCTATCCAGTTAGTGGCTCGCTTTATTCTTGAATCGAACGGGCAGTGTTACAATCCCATTATGACGCACACCCTTTCCGTGCAGTTACTAGCGCGGCGAAAGGGCTGTACGGGAAAGCGAGCCGTGGAAGGGTGTAAAATGACCCAGATTCCCCATTAATTTTACCCGCTCTACGCTCTCCGTACGCCAGGCATAGGTACAGTTAACGCGGCGGGTACCACAAAAGTTTTCGCGTGCGCATTAATATTAATCGCGGCATGACGGAGTTTAATAGCCGCCACCATTAACGGGCGATTCGTAATTGTCGTTCGGACGAGTTCCCGGCCGTTCACGTTTATTTATAATACCCGCAGAATCGGCGGAGCCGATGAATTTCAAGCGTACCGGCTCGTTTGCTGCGGAAGCCTCGTTAGAGGCGGATCTCGTCTCTCCTCAAGTTCAGCCTGCGGGCTCGACAGACGTGACGCTTCGCCTTGCCTCGCTTCGCCTCGCTCCGAGCCTCGTCCTGTTATTTTAGGCGGCGGCCGTGAGGCAACACTAAACGCGACTTTCCGATTGTCTAATCGAAATTTATGCAGCTTCCGGCACGCGTGCGCCAACACTCTTAACCCCTTGCACTACTATTTATTTTCTGATTATAGGAATTAGAAGTTCTTCATCGTTCAAAAGCCTGGCGAATCACGTGGAAATAAAAGCAGTCTTTCGAAGAAGCAGAGGCAGATGTACCGGCGGTGGAACGTTGCACTGTGGGCGAAAATGACATTTTAGCACTGTAAAATAATAACTTCTAAACCGTTAGAGATAATTGTACGAAATTTAACCCTTAGCACTCCAATGGCGACTGTGAGGCGCCACTAGACATTGCTGTATCATTATTCAAGACATTTTTTACATTAAATGTGTTTGTATTTAATAAATTACTAAACACTTCGGTATTGTACGAGTAAATTGCACCCTTTTCGTATGTATAACATGAAATATATATATATAGAAGGGAAATATTCTAGGTCAGAAATGTTTCGTTTTGGGGCTAAAATAGCTTCGAGTGCAAAGGGTTAATAGGTAAAATGCTAACATTTATAGCGTCGAATTGCAATGAAAATCAATTTCAATTTACACGGTGTTTATTAATTACACTAGAATAAGTATTAATTTGCAGTAAATTTCTGGTAGATTTGTGGCAAGTTGTCGCCAATGAATTCTTTTTTTTTGCATTGTTTGGTCAACTAGTCGCAAGTTTATCACAGTATATTGTGATATTTAGAAGATTTCTAATCGTACAATTGTAGTTCATAATGTGTTGATGCAATTGATATATCACATAGTCTGGCTACTTTTCTTATCGAGGTAGACGGATCTTCTTGAAAATGAAGAAGTATTTCTAATTGTTTGTTTTCTGAAAACAGTGATTC